>BKCP01005317.1:562240-620660 GCA_008636005.1 Striga asiatica | reverse complement strand
AAAAAAAAACTAAATGAAAGCAGTACTAGTCCTTGAGTTTGTAAGAACTCTTAGACTGAACTGAATACAATCAAAAATAGAACCGAAAGCAAGTGAAGCTTGAATGGCTCTCCAATATTTCTCAATATCAAAATCCACGGCCGCCATAAGCTTCTTCTAGGGTATATATATAAACTCCTTTAGGGTTGGAGTCTTCTACAAGGCATAGGACTTCATTCAAGATTTCCTTCCAAGATAATAGGATAACTTTGGTAAGGAAATCTTTTATTCTCTCTCATTGATCTCCTCTCCAAGCATGTCTCTTTTCTCCTTCTTCTTTATCTCTCCTCGTGCAATTACCTGTCATATAAAAACCGTAATAAGATCTACATGGACTTACATACGGAATATAAAACAATATTACTTAAGGAAATATAATATGTAAAGATCTTCCCTTTTTATTCTGTGGTTCCAGGTGCTTGTTCGAACTATCGAACTAATGCCAAAATAAAATATCTTTCAATGACAAATTCCCGTCACCCACCCCCTCAGCCCTCTTCATCGGTTTATGTTTATCGCCGGCCAGCGACTTGAATCGTCGTACAGTCACCAGCTATCGCCGGAACACCTCGCGCGGCCACGTTCGGCGTCCCTTCATGGAATTTTTCCCATCGTGAGCAGAACTCCTGAACCCCGCCGTCAATTTCCAATCGAGGCTCTGACCGGTGAGAAAACAGCCCCTTCCGATGCGCGCACAATCGTTGTAGGAAACAATGGTGAGGGTGTACGAGCTGCGGGATGAGTTGAGATCCGTCTGAATCTCGCCGGAATTATAGACGAGCAAACAAGCTGAATTCGTGCCACCAATGGAGAGGGAGGGAGGACGACGGCGGCGGGCGGTGTCTGGTGGCCGGTCATTGAAGATGATTGGGGGAGTATTGACGGACGTGGCCGCGAGGTCCTTCACAGCCAATCACGGCGGCCAGAATTTCGGAAGGCTGTGTAATTTTCGTCAGCAGCTGTGAGAGAATCGCGGCGGCGGGGACCGCCAGTGCAACAATTTCACGGCGGAATAAGTGGAGCTTCCGGCGGGGCAACAATGGCGACGGTGGACTTGTGGTGTTCTGCGTATTGATATGTGTGTGTTTGTGTGTGAAATTTGTGTTTTGCTGTGTGTGTTTGATTGAGAGAGAGAGAGAGAAAGAGAGAGAGAGAGAGAGAGAGAGAGAGAGAGAGGGGTGGGTCACGTGTGGTGTGTGGTTATTTGAGTATTGTATAATGTCTAAATTACCTTTAATGAGATTAAAACCTCCCATACAAGAAGACAGGGGAAGTAGAAGTCCAACCACACAACACTCAAAGAGCACTAATCCTTTCAAATGATGACTCTCAGCTTCAATCTTATGCAGTGCCTACCTCTAAACTGAAAACTTGGAAAAGGGCTGGGAACAAGGAAGGTAGATTACAAAGAAAACAACAGGATGGGGATGACCATTCCCAAATGCACAGTCTCAAAAGANCAACGCCAATCAAATATATTTATTCATTTGAAAATATGTATTTTTGTACCATAACACGAAATTGTATGCAGATGCTAATTAAAATTCTTTTCTGTTTCCCACTCAACAACCCCTTTTGTGTAGCAGTAGCACTCAACAACTATTGGGTGCGAAGCCGACTTGTTGATTGGCCCGGTCGAAACTGACTCGGAAGCCCTTTTGCTGAATATTACCAATTATGGACAGCCCGTCCGTCGCTTCCGCAAACGCAAAGCAGTACCTGCCTTTGTTGTCCACTGGAGTCAGGATATTGGACGGCTGCAGGGGCACGTCGGCGCCTCGGAAGTTGAGCGCCACTGTTGGCACGTTCACGTCCGTGTGTATTTCGTAACACGTGTCGAAGGTGGAGAAGCGGTCGGCCTTGGCCGGCTTCAGGTGAGAAGCCTGGGCCTTGAATGCATCCCTCAGCGCGTTATAGGCGGGCTGGACCAGCCGGGTCACAGACGTGCTCGAGTCCACAATCACGCCCCCCGAGCCGTTGCTGTTTAACTTGAAGACGGACGGACCGATTCCCCGCACCCGGGTCCCGCCCACCGAGATCCCTATCAACTCGACGTAGTAATATGTGTCGATTTCGGGATTGGTGAGCAGTGGCGTGATGAAAACCGTTTTACCGGAGACCGGCGACTCGCCAAAGATCAAATACGACCCCGACTTGGACCCCGGTTCCACGAGGCAGTAGGACAACTTGTTTATGCGGGCCTGGGCCGGGAAGGAAAGTTTCCCCTGGCCGAGGCCAAGCAGACCGCCGGCCCCGGCAAACGAGCCCTCGTTGTTATGGCCGCAGCCGATGGGGAGTTGCGGCAATTTGGTGGCTCCGAAGGTCAGAGTTTCGGTGGATAACTCGCCCGAGGTGGTGTATTCGTCCCCGTGCGTGAGCCTGTACTGGCACTTGTCGCGGGGGTTTCTACATCCCAGTGGGCCAATGAGGGTGCAGAGTGGGGAGTTGCAGTGGACACTTGCAAAGGAGGTGGAGCTTTTGGGGTTGAAGATGGGGCCTTGCTGGGGGTAGCAATATGGGCAGGGCTGGCACTGGAGCCAGGTGACGTCACTACCAGTGTCGATGGTCATGTAGACTTGTGTGGCCGGGGTGCCGACCCCGATGAGGGTGACGTACTCGCTGCTGCCTATTGAGAAGCCGGAGGTTATGAAGCTTCTAAAGTTTTGGGGTTTTCGGCAGGCAATGGTCCTGGCACGGACGGCATCGCGTTGGAGGCGATTCAAGAAGAGGGACTCAGGGGTGGAGTTGGAGGATGGGGAGAGGTGGTCAGCGTGGTGCAGGCGGACCACGATTGGTGGGGTTTCGGATTCGGAATGGGAATCAGAGAATTGTTTGGGAATGTCCCAGGAGAGGGTTTCTAAATCATGGCTTACTTGGGGGAGTGAGGTGGGGAAGAAGGTCTGGTATTGCGGGGGATCTGATGAGACAGAGATGACAACGGTGAAGAGGAGGAAGAAGAAAACAATCTGTTTTGCTTCCATTTTGTGAGCGACAGAGAATGGAGATGGAGATTGGTGTGCTTTGGTTTCCAGGGTATATTAGGGAAATGATGTGGGTGAGACTCAAACTGCATAGTATTCAAAAGATTTTGTTTTGTTTTGTTTTGTTTTGTNGTATTCAAAAGGGGTTGCTTTCGGATATTTTACTTTTTGGCAAAATAAATTACTAAATTTTGAATTCTTTTCTTCAATTATGAGTTAAATAGTTATATTATTTCCTACTTTTCTTATTTCTTTTCTTCAATCTATACTAATACTAAATACGTACCCATGCGATGCACAGGACAACGATATTCAATAAGTTATTTTCACAGTCGTTTATGTCTAAAAAATAATAGGATTATCATCTATTTTCCACCTCTTTTAATCCGCGTTAAGTCTAAAAAACAATAGGATTATACTATATTTTTCACCTCTTTTAATTTCCTTTAGCCAAAACATTAATATGAACATGTTAGGGCTAGCCAATAAAATAATTAATATATTATCGTACCAACAAATTTATACTAATATAAATTTGATTTTAGTATATATATTTATTCCTTGATATAAGAGAAAATAGCAGTTTTACTTATTACTAGTATTTGATCTTGTGCACATGCACAAAAATTTAAATTATTATAACTTATAAGTTACGTGCATGTGTATAGTTATAAAATTATAAGTTAAATAATAGTATCATATTTTAAAAATTTTGTCGTTAACAAAAATAAACATCATAAAAGTATCTAAATTCATCAATATATTTATTATATAAAATAAAATGGATAATTATTTTTCATTAAGTGTACAGTCTTGCATGAAAAATTTAAATTTGAATGAGCCGGTGTAAAGATTTCTATTACAAAAGATGACTTTTCTTATATATATTTGTGTTGTATCTATAACATATCAATACTTAATACTTTTGTATGTAAATAGTCAACATATAAATTAACAAAAGATTTTTAACCATTCAAATTTAAGAGTTTAAATATTATCTCGTAACCAAGCAACAGTTACATTCTCCAAATATAGAGAAATAAAAAATGGTAATCGCATCCAACCGTTACAAATTTAAAATATAGTAAAAAAAATAAGTGGGTGATTGTATGGAATAAATTAAAAGAAAAAAATATTGTAACGGTTTTTTTATGGAGGTCATAGAAATTTTTATTAAATGCAACTTATTTTTATTAAATGAACTCATATTATTATTAATTGAAAGCCGAATAAAATTAAATGAAGTTTTCCAACAATTATATATATATATATATATATACATATATATTGATTGTTCACAATATAATACATAATTATTATTTTATTATAATTTTTATTGTCATATAATGACATTATTATTTATAAAAGTTATAGAAGTAGTACGTCTTCTTTTTCACTTTATTTTATGTCATAAAAAATATTTAATGCACGTTAGTATTATTTATTATGTAATCAATTTAAAATATTTAAATAAATTTAAAATTAAGGTTGATTTGTTATAAAATAAAGGTGATATGATTCGCATATACCCATAATAGTTTACCATAAGATATTGATGATAATTCGGCATTGGTGTGATTATACTATTAAAAATCAGAAAGATCTTTGAATAATATTTAATAAAATTTTAAATTTGCAATATAATTTTAGAGAATTGGTTAATAAATTTGAACGATAAGGTAACCAACAACAAATCTAAAAAATTGCGAGATTATATATATATATATATATATATATATATATATATAGAGAGAGAGAGAGAGAGAGAGAGAGAGGTGATCATATGAGAATGCTAGATAATGAAAGAAATAAGCATGATTCTGGATCACTATATCCATTAAACCAACGGTCATGATTAAGTCAAAATTTATTAATGTCAGTCAAACATGCTATGGCAATTTCGTAATTAAGTGGTCATATGAAGGTTAAATATATCCATGTTTAAGGACTACCCTTATGCGTTGATGAGTTGAAGACGTTTGGGTAGACCGGGTTGGACATCCAATTTCTTCGATTTGTGAAAATAGGTATAATCCATGGAATCGCAGAAACTATCAAACCATTAATTAAGGGTATTTTAGTCATTGTACAATAAATCTTAATTACATGGTGGACCCCACTCTAACTAACCTAATTGTATTTTCTCTCACATACTCACACACACCGTTCACACAGACGCACACACACATCCTCTGCGCGCGCGCGCGCACACACACACATTCTGTCACTGGAGACATCTCTGACCGTCGTCAGTGTCGTCTGCTGCCACTCGCCACCCGCCACCCGTCACCCGCCACCCGCCACCGGCAACCGCCGAACCACCAGTGAACCGCAACACTCGTCGCCGCATCCGCAGCCGACTCACCCCTCGACATCCCTAACCTCCGCCGAACACAACCACAACGTTCTCTATCTCTTTGTTACTATGGCACCATCTCACCCGAAAAATTGTGTCAGATTTCCACCGCCGTAGGACACTGTGATGCCCGCGTCCGTATCACAAAAACCCGATTCCACGAAAACCAGACGGATGACATCAAAGACACGTACGTGAAACGTTCAATAGTTGGTACGTAGATATGAGTGAGAACCTTAAACTAAGCCGAACGGTGTTGATTTTGCATCAAACGCCTTTCGTATGAAAGCTCGAGTTTCAAACTAGTGATTCTCAATACGTTTGTCCCTTACACATAACTTGTAAGAAAGCCCTTCATACCGTAAATAGATAGTAACCTAGAAGTGCATAATTTGGGTGTTCGATACTTAACTTATTGCAATACGTGATAAAGGTAGATGGGACAAACCAACTCATCTAATGAAATAAAGACAACTAAAAGATAATTCTACATTGTTCTAGGTTAAGTAGATGGGATGTCGATCTGATCAAGTTGTAATGGGCGAAATATGAAGGGACCACATTCGTGACTCAGCGTCAGCTCGTCATGTCCTACATGGATGCAAAGATTTCTACTTCAATATGGTTGATAAGTAATCCAAGCTATTTAATACGATCACAATACAACACTCTGAAAAGTATCAACATTTTTTTCTCATTAACCTCTTGCTGAGAATGGGTCCATTGCAGCCTGAATCATCATTGCGCTTGTAGGTTTGGTCATCATTATAGCTTGTTTGTCATCAACATCATTGACATCACGAGAATTACCTGATTGGTTAAATGAATCACGTGATCATCAGTGCCTCCGAGGATATTGGGTCTGTAGAAATGAACTAGGGCCTGATCGATGAAATAGTCGTCGGATTGATATGAACATGAGGCCTTGATGGGAAATTCAGAACTACAACATANTCAAATATTCACTGAAATTGTGCTCGATGAGTTTCTAAAAAAAAAAAAAGAAAAAAAAAATCATTATGCTCATTTTGCACCGTATTTGATGTGCTTTCACTAGTTTGACATCGATCCCGTTTTCTAAAGAATGATGATATCAATGAGGTTTTTCCTTTCTTGGCCAAATGTTGGTGCTCCATGTGAATTTTTAAAAATTCCACAATGCAAATAAATAGATTTTTCATATGACATAATTATTAGCAAAATGAAATGCCTACACATCATAAATTTATATCCATCTATGATATACAATAACCACATAGAGGATAAGAGATTAAACACACACACACACACAATTACTACTCCATACACAATCAACAAAACAAGAATTACAACCAAGATCCTAGCTATAACTATTAAAATTCTAAATAACTCAACTAAAATGAGAAGATAGACAAAGACAATTAGACAAATAAAATAAATATGTAATAGGAAAAATATAACTTGTTATTAAAGAAGAAATTAAATCATCTTCATGAAAGTAACTATTTCCTATTGAACAGTTTTTTTCCCTTCTAAATTCAGTGTTATGGTGTTCAGAGGAGGACATGGCCGTGGCTAATTTATTTGATTGGAGTTTGGTGGAGTGATGTTTTGTGGGTTAGTGCATAGTAGAAAGGGTGAATTAACATTATATAATATTTTATTAGAGTGGTGTTAGTAGTCTTTACACTTAATAGATAAGTGAATAATTTTGGTGGATTATTTTTTTTTTTTTTCCAACGATAAAATTTCTCCATTCATAACTAAAACAATAGCAGTACAAGGGGAATCCCCGAATCCTGGGTCACTGGGAGGACAAGCCAAAATGGCTGCCTAGACGAGATCAAACCACAACTGAATGACCAAAGCAAGCCTACTACAGCTAATACATCCATACTACATATCCCAATACAAGGACACAAACATAACAAACAAATACGGAAAAATACACCACTGACACTAGACCTAGTCTATCCCTCCGCAATCCTGTTATGTCTTCTTGTTGCTTTCCTTGAAGTCCAACCAATCTTTCATGGCAGCTTGAACAATCCATCTCTCCGAGTACCATTTCTTCTCAAAAATCCATAAATTTCTGGCCCAGCCCAGGCCATATGTGGATCCGTCGATGATCGTCATTGAATTCGATTTCCATCTTCACAACTCAATCTCTTCCATTAAATATTGTGCACAACATGTATTAAAAATTACAAGGATTAGCCTTTAATAATTATTGAGCACGATAAACTTCTTTAGAATACATTTCTTGCCATATTTATTTTCATCAGGTCTGCTACACCACCAAGATATGAACACCTGAAAAATGAACCACCATAGTGCACACATACTCTAATGTCGTTGCTAGCCATTCAAATGTAATTTTGGAGACAATAACAATAAAATCCAAATATGTTCAACAAAAAAAAAAAAAATGAGGCGAACAAAGAAAAAAATGTAGATAAATTGTGCAGACATTGAGTTTAGAGATAACTTTTTTTTCTGCAAAATAAATATTTCTCTTGCCCAAAATGTATAAACTGAAGTGACGACCCATATGATTTCTAAAAAAAATGCACATCTTGCGTATCAAGTTTGTTCCGTGAAAAAGCAATCGATTTTGCAGTTCGTGAATTATGCGGATAATATGATAAATATTTTCACATAGTCGTAAATTATGCGATATCGATATGGATATACGATTAAAAAACATGCTAAAAAATGCCACTTAGCTGTAAAGTATGTGACGGGTGATTTGAATATGCAATTCATAAAAATGCAAAAAAAATGTCTCATAATCGTAAATTATCCAGCGTTCGATTTGGATATGTTATTGGTAAATATGCAAATAAATGTCGCATAATCGTAAATTATGCAGTGTTTGATTTAGATATGAGATAACTAAATATTCAATTTTTCTTTGTATAAACATAAATTATGCGTCTGATTTAAATATGCGGTGGTATATATCTGAAAAATATCTCTTAAACGTTAATTATACAGTTTATTTGGGTATGCCACTATAAAATCGTATAACACTTCTTATATAGTAGGGTGAAAAAGAAAGTATTTAACAAAATAATGTATAAGAAAGACTTGTTATATACTAGGACAATTTTGCTATAGAGCCATGGGATGGATCGACTTATGATGTCATCCACACTTATTTACCAATAGTGTATGGACACATGTCTTGCAATAAATACAATTTGCACAATTGTCAATACATTAAGTGGTGGATGGCTCCATAAGAAAACTATCCGATGACTCCATAGAATTTTAGTATACTATGGTCAAAAAGATGCATGCTCTAATAATATTATGGTGCAAGAGTCAAAAAGATGTATGCTCTAATAATATAATGGTGTAGGGTTCAATTTTTTCTTTGCATAAACATAAATTATGCGTCTGATTTAGATATGCGGTGGTATATATCTAAAAAATATCTCATAAACATTAATTATATAGTTTATTTTGGTATGTCACTATAAACTCGTATAACACTTCTTGTATAGTAGGGTGAAAAAGAAAGTATTTAACAAAATAATGTATAAGAAAGACTTGTTATATACAAGGGTCAAAAAGATGCATGCTCTAATAATATTATGGTGCAAGAGTCAAAAAGATGTATGCTTTTATTTTTGTAGGATGTGGAGTATTCAAAAGCAACCAGTTTGAAATTTTTGCTTCTATTTTTATAATTTACAAAGGAAATTGTCTACTACCTTTTGGTTAAAAAAAAAAAAAAGGTCTGTAGCTATGATTATTTAAAAATTTTGTCCGGTATGTAAGTATAAATTAGAGAAAAAAAGAAAGCAACAAGTTTGAAATTTTTATGGTTTCGTTTATGGGAAAATCCACTGTGTTACATTGTATCTTCCTCCCTTAAACGGGGAAAATTTAACTCCCCTTCAAATATGCGCTACACTGGCGCAAAAAGTCCCTCTAACCTTGCGCTACAATCTTGTGCTGCATTTAGTGACGTTTATTTTGTGACATTTATTAGTGTCACAAATAAATTTACCTACAATTGTAAAAGTATCACGAATTGCGTTGCTAAATTTGATGTCACGAATTTATGTGTGACACACCTAGATGCGTAGATAATCTTTAATACGCGACATTTTTTCAAAAGTGCGTCGTTAGTACATAATTTAGTGTAAGTAGTTTTTAATGGGTGACTCTTTTTTGATTGTGTCATTATTATTACGAGTTGTGACATAAATTTTTAGCGTCGTAAATTCCAATGCATGACGTTTATTTTATAGCGTCATTAATAGGGATTATTGTGACACTAAATTGTATTGTTGGCAATTTCTAAACACTAACACTTTTTTAAAGTATCATTATTTTTTTTAGTGATGCAAAATATGAGCGTTAAAAATTATCAATCTACGACACATTTTTATTGCGTCGTTATTATGAAATTATCTCGAAAGCAATGATACTTCTAACGACGAAACATTATTATACGACAATATATAAAAAAAAAATATACGGGAACTGATTAAATATTGAATTCAATAATATGGTTCAAAAAAAGGTTACATCTTGTCTGATAAAAAAAAAATTACACAAATGTATTTTCAGAATGTAGAATAACATGGATGCAAATAATACGCTTGCTTTCGTGGGTTCTTGGATTAACCACCATCTTTCTGTTTCAAAGCAACCAAAGAAAAATAGTTAATCAATCTCATCAAGGACATTGAAGTAGATAAGTAAAAGCTAATCAATAAAATTACACTATTATATGAGAACATAGGCAAAAATCCAATTTTGGTCCGCTAATTTGTCCATTGTCCACATTTGGTTCACTATTTTTCCCCTCATCAAAAATGGTCCATTATGTTACATTTTTCATCAGTTTTAGTACGCTACTCCACGGGATTAGTGTACTAAAACTGATGAAAAGTGTAACATAATGGACCATTTTTATAAGGAGAAAGATAGTGTACCAAAAATGGACAATGGACAAGTTAGCGGACTAAAATTGAATTTTGCCGAGAACATAAAACAAGACAGTTAACTTAGTTTTTAAACATAACCTTAAACATCGACATCCACAATGGAAGATAGGTCATACATTAATAGAACATACTCTATTGCAGAAAATCAACAGCAACTCGCTATGTCTTTGACGACATAGTAACATACCCGTGATTTAGATATTCATGGCAAAAGTTGGAACCAAATATTTTTCCTTACTCTAATAATATATAATAGACGAGTAATTGTACCTGTGTTTTGCTTTTTGAGTGCCTCTAACCATGAAAATGCAAGAGTTACAAGAACTTGCCTGCATCAATACACAAAGTAGAAATTGGATAGCCGAAAACATACTAACAATGTTACACAAGTAACTAACATGCAAACATGGTTATGACATTGATATATGGATACTACAAAAAATGCAAACATACTTTGGTAAGAGACCGAACAAACAATCAAACCAATTTGGACACCTGACCCATGGACCAGCCCTGGCCGTGACCGGCGACAGGTCAAGCAGGTCGGGCCTTCGACTTGGCCCATTCTAGTCTTACAAGTGTGATTAGTATGTACTTCATACTAACCCGTAATAATCAGGATCATGAATGAGTGATGTACTTCTAACAAAGTATCAGAGCCGGTTCTATTCGTGACCGTTCGATGATGGTATCAGAGCCGGTTTCTGTCATGGTATCAGAGCCAGATTTTATTGGGACCGTGCGATGGCGTACCCGTTTTTCCCCACGTACCCGTTTATGGGAGCCCGTTTCTAGTAGGGCTTGGGCCCATGTACCAGTTTATGGGATCCTGTTTCTAATAGAACTTGGGCCCATGTACCCGTTTATGGGAGCCTGTTTCTAGCAGGGCTTGGGGCACCCAGCTCTGTATATGGGCTTGGGCTTCTTATTAATAACTCACAAGTGAGGGGCGTGTTAGAATATCACTTGTGAAATATACCCACCTTATAAGTCTAATGGAATACTCCTCCTTCCACCAATTGATTTTGGGATGGATTCCCATTTGGGCTTCATCTTGGCTTTCCCTGCTTATGGTGCGCTTCAAGTGCGTGGGACCGCACCGTTTTCCCCTTGTTTTTTACAGTGTGCAGAAAACCTTGTGATTGAATGTTGATGCCATGCCCAGTTGATCCAAGTACCTGCTTAGTCGACAAATAGAAATTGCATCACCCTCAACTTTTAAAAAAATAAACAAAAAAAAAAGAGATTTCATGTACTTATAATTTAAGTTCAACATCTATAATTATGGAAACAAAAGGTTTTTTGGTTGAACAATTGATTGAATTTAAACTTTTGCAGCACATTGCATAATATTGTTGTTGATGAGAGCTTATCAGATAAATATTTTTTAAGAAATTGTCCTTGTATATAATTCTCGAAATGCGCTGAGCCTGTGTGGCAGGCTTGTGTGCTTCATTCTGCAATGCTTTGGGTCTTATTTTGCTTATGTGGCAATTAAATAAACTTAAGTCTTGGATGACATGGACAAAAATATTTAAAAGTAATAAAATTGACTTCAATGCAAAGGACTAGGTCTCTACTTGGGTTTAAAATAAACTTAAGGGTAGACTGAGTCTCTTTTTCTTGTTGCCACATCAGCATGACCCAGTCTATTTGCACTTACATTGGAGAGTATATTTTTCTACACTGGTCTATTTCTTATGTGGAACGTATATTTTTTTTAATGAACCCAAAACATTGTGGGTGCTCTAAGCTTATTTGACATAAAATGGTGCTTCGTATGATACATATTCAGGTTTGGTTTTGACTATTAGGCTTGAAAATTACCATAAACTATTATAGCTTTCTTTTTTTCTTAAGTTACCATATACTACTATTACCTTTTTTTATTTAATTCATATATTAGTTATTATAAATATGTATTCATTTCATTCTTAAAACATTATAAATTTTTTATTTGTATTTCATTTTTTGTATATAATCTACAAAATAATCTTATTTTAATGATCTTCGATTTGACATCCATATTGCATATATAAAATAAAAATAATTTCATGTATATTTATGAATAAAATTAATTTTATTATCAACTCAATTTAAAATACATCCAACAACAATATAAAATTATTTTATACAAATAATTAAAATCAAATTTATTACTACACCATAAAATAATCAATTTATTGTTTTTTTCATAAATTTTGAAAAAAAAAATGAAAATTAAGTATTACATAAAGTAAATCTTATGAAACATTATAAAATATTATTTCTCAATTTAAATAGATCATATAAAAAACTGAATGTTATTATGTTATTTAAAATAGTAAATATAAAAGAATATCGTAAATAAATATAATAAAATAATTTTGTATTTCATAAAGTTAGAAAATAATACATTTCTACGTAACCGAGGGTCGATGTAATTGAGATGCTAAATCGGATACAAAAATTCTGAATTATTAATGATATGGACTTAAAATACTTAAAAAATTAATAGACGTAAGACACTGACTCTAAAAATTGCCCCTATATATAATTTCCGAATGCGCTGAGCCTAATTGGCAAGATCGTGTGTTTCATTTGCTTATTTGGCATAATTTGGGGCTTCGTACTGACATTTGTTCACGTTTGATTTGACTATTAGGCTTGGAAATTACCATAAACTATTTTAGTTTTCTTTTTTTCTTAAATACCATATACTACTCATACATTTTTTAATTAATTCATGTATTAATTATTATCGATATGTATTTTTTTTAATTTTTAAATCTTTATAACTTTTTTTATTAGTATTTAATTTTTTATATATATCTACTAAAATAATCATATTTTAACGATGTTCGATTTGACTTCCATATTGCATATATCAAATAAAAATAATTTCATCTATATTTATAAATAATTAATTTTATTCTTCAACTCATTTTAAAAAAAACATAAAATAACAATATAAATTATTTTATAAAAATAATAAAAATCTAATTCATTAAAATACTATAAAATTAATAACTTTTTTTGTTCTTTCCCATAAATTTTGGATAAAAAATGAAAATTAAGTATTACAAAAAACTTGTTTTGTTATAAGAAAATTCGAATCAAATATATGGAGTTGTAAATAATATTAATTTTATACATATATAACTTAAAAAATATTACTAGAAAATATACATTTTTTTTTGACAAATTTAGTGTAAAAATGCGGGCACCATTTGAATTAATTATCACTTTGTTAATTATTTATTATTGTTGCATATTCATCATACATAATTTCACAATAAAAATATAAATTACTTTAATTTTTATTGTTCAAATATTAATATATTTAAGTATGTGTGTTGTACACGGGTATTGTTTTAGTAAATAAATAAAGTTCAAAATATGTGATTAGAAAGTAAAAAATCAACATTCAAAAATATAATAAACCAAGTAAATACTAGGTTTTACAAATCACAAAATCGATTTGCAATTGAAAGACCGAAATAGTAAATCATTATAAATATTTTAAAAAACTTATCTAAAAATGTAAAATATAAATATTGTTAGTACATTTGAGAAATAAATAAATAATACTATTAATTTAAATAAAAATAGCATAAAAATTTAGTTTTTTAATTATTAATATATTATAAATATTTTTTGTATTTCTATATATATTTTATAGTATCTTCTTTATATATATAGATAAATTGACTTAAAAAAAAACTAAGGGGCCAAGGCCTTATGTAGCTCCGTCTCTGATCTATCCATTTGAGATTTGAAATATAAGAAACTATAATTATGTGCCTGAAACATTAAATTTATTGATTCAGTTCTCGAAATATTTTAGACTATGAATTCAAGATTTTGAATATATTGTAAAGAAAATAAATATAAAAAAAATAAACCATTAATAAAACTTTAAATGATAAGAAAAAGGTGAGCAAAACTTTGTATGTTATAAAAAAAGAACTTATAACTAAAAACAATCATTGTAAATAAATTAATATAAATTATAGTTAACCTGTTAGAGATTTCAACTAACAATTTAAATAATTCGAGTCTTAAATTGATATCCTTTATGTTTTAAGCTCCGAATTAATAATTAACCAAATTTTCTAATCTTAGTAGTTTTAGATATCTTATGTAATTGATATAAATCCATTCAACGATTGAAAAAATAAACAAATGAATAAATCAATATTAAATTATATAAACCTATTTGTTTTTATTAAAGACTAGTTTAATTTTACATGAATAGTCAGTAGTCACCTATATATCCTCATAATTAATCAATACACGGCGACCAACTTAAACTATACATTGAGTGATTGAACCACCCGGCCGGCAACAGTAAGTTCAAAATGAAATAAAATAAAAAAGGAAAAAACAAAAATTGCATATAATACAAAAAAAATTAGAAGACTTCGATTAAATTGAGAAAATTTGCAAAACGCTAGCTAGATATTATAATTATTGATATTTTTCCTGTAAATAAATGAAGAGCAAAGTGCAGAAAACAACAAGGAGAGTTCACTTAGATCTCGTGCTGCCTTTGCACATGTGAGCTTTTTTCCTAACCTACAAAAAATGGGACCGAAAACTTTTCCAAGCATTCAATGTTGGGTGCAGTGTCTAAATCGTGGCTGCTATAGTCGCTTTTTTCCCATAAAAGACACCTAAACGAAGGCCCGTCTCCGCACGCGCCTGTTATACTTGATTAAGTGCAAACAAGGACAAAACTCGAAGAGTATGTATGTTCTTCACAATCTTATATTAACCCTTTATTATGAATTAAAGTGAGATGCTTCTCCTTTACTTTTGTGTGCCTATAATTTTCATTTAGGTACGACTTGGCAGGCACTCTCTAAGTTTGTCTTCACTGAGATTACTTACTATATTTGCATGAGTTGCCTAAACCTAGAAAAAATGTGGTGGCTGAGATTAGTATTAGAAGCCAAGACTACAGTGAACATTGTAAAGAAAGGTCTAAGTCTAGCTGTAATGTATTGGAAAAGCTCTATAAAACGCATTTATAATGATTAGTATGTTTCAAGGCTCACAAGTCACTCCATCTCAATTAATATTAAATGGTTGTGAAGCAAACGTCCCAACCTATGTGCATAAGGTACAACTTTTATAGGATTCAAACCAAGAAAGTATGCACATTGTTCGTTTGTTTGCTATGAGAACGGATAATCGACTATAATTGGTGAAACGAGTCAATCGATTTGATTTATATCTTATAGTAAAGTTAAGTCATAAATATAAATGGATAATATGAAATGAAATGCAAAATCGGAGACGTTTTAACTGTTCGACGAGAGTTCGAACAAGTGGGAGTTAAAAAAAATATTGCAAAATAAAAATAAAATAAAATAAAAAAGAATTTAGAAAACCAACCAATTCAGTTGGTATATTAGGACCATGATGGAAGAAATAATGAATATGAAAAGTCAAGAAAGTTCCATTAAACTTCACCTCCTTTCGACGATTTATTCACAACTCTATAATTATTATGTGATTCAAAAATTAATAATAAATGTTGCTGATATACATCATAACGTTAGGCGAGCATTAACCAACCAATTATATTTTATATGAACAAAAATACATAATTATATAGATCACAAATTTTAACTTTAATTTATGTTATTTTCAACATGTAAAAATTTGAGTATAAAACATATGTGTAATGAAAAATCATTCCACATTTCGTTAATAACAAAAAATGGAAGAAAATAACACAATCAAGCATGTATAATGATGTAAACACGTTTACGTCACTCACTGCGGATGCGATTGGTGCAAGAGCAGAAGGGGCAAATTTGTAAATTCATCTGGTCAAGTGAGTGCCAACAGTTTACATACACGACTAGTAGTACAACTATTTAAGCAGCACGTTCAAATGCCCCTCTGTTCCGCTTTAGCAATGGACCAATCTCCACCATGCAACACCTCCGATCACCCCGCCGCCTCCGGCGACTCCAAACAGCCGTCCGGCGGCGGCACGCGCCACCCCGTGTACCGGGGCGTGCGCAAGCGCCGGTGGGGCAAGTGGGTGTCCGAGATCCGGGAACCCAAGAAGAAGACCCGGATATGGCTCGGGTCGTTCCCGGCGCCGGAGATGGCGGCCAGGGCGTACGACGTCGCCGCCTACTGCCTGAAGGGTCCGAAGGCCCAGCTCAACTTCCCCGACGAGGTCGATCACCTCCCCCGCCCGCCCACGACCGCCGCCAGGGATATCCAGGCCGCCGCCGCCCTGGCGGCTAAGATGGCGGCGGAGAAGGGCGGCGCCGCCGAGGAGGGAGGCGGCGGAGGGGACGACTTCTGGGCGGAGATAGAGCTTCCGGAGCTTTTGATGGACGGAAACGGCTGCTTGCCGGAGGTATGGTGGGCGTCGCCGGCCGGTGACCCCACGTCGATGGATATCACTGGCGGCGACCAATTATTTTGACTTGATTTATTTTAATACGCGGTAAGGTGCTCAATTATATATTTGTAGAAATTTACTGGTGACAGGTTGTAAAAATTTGCGTTTATTGATTAATTTACTGTGTTTTTTTTTTTTCTTCTTTAAATAAATAATTATTCGTTGTATTGTATGGATTTCTGCACAGTTAATTATTACATGTACTACGTCATTTCTTTCAAAATTTGAGTATCAGTTTGTACTTAGAAATGTTAAACGAAATCAGCCGTCAATGAGTATGACTCAGACTTATTAATACTCGAACTTGGTTCGGCTCATGAATGCTCGGAAATCAGAAATAGGAAATTTTACATAATTTTTTAAATTTTTACCTTTCCTCCACCTTTCGACTGGACGAAGTTCTATTTTCTGATTCATTCTTCTATGACTGAACTTCGCTTAGTTCGTTAGGAAGGAAGAAAGCTCACTGCAGGCTCGTTAAATTCTCAAGTTGGACACGCTTATATTGACAATGCGAGGAGCTCGTGATCGTTTATCGATTCGTTCAAACTCGACTTTAACTTGTTAATATTGATAACGACTACTCAAGATCATGTATCCAGCTTGTTTAGTTAATGAACCTATCTCGGTTCAACTTGATAAGTGATCGAGCTCGAGTTTGAGTTCGAGTTTGATTATGATCATTTACACATCCAATTGTGTTTGATGGGTTGTTTGAACTTTCAAATCTTTTCTCTGTTTATATTTGAAATATTTCAGAATGACTATATTTATTTATAATTATCAAGGACATGGTATTTGTAGCCAATAAGGCTATGCTTGTATATAAATGAAAATTCAAATATTCAATAACTTTAATCAGTCATTTTTTTAATTGAAAATCTAACTTAAATTTTACACAATCCAACTCTCATCAATATTATCAATATAATTAAATGATATCAATCAATCATTCTCATACGTCACATCAATTTTAAATCGCTATTCATTCATTTACATAATTTTAACCATTCATCACTTGCATTAAATCAACTTAATCATTTTATTTTAAATAGAATTTTAATACAAACTCAAATTTTCATTCAAACTTAATTCAATTAACTTTTTAAAATTAACTCTGGTTAACCAAAAAAGTCACTCAAAACTCGTTTGATTTATGTCCAAGCATGCCTTAAATAGACATGGTTAAAACTGGTTCTGAGCCCGGTCCTAGGCCAAGGGTTGGTCGGCCCTCATCCAACCCCAACATATGCACGGGCCGGTTTGGTGAACCGCCGGTTTCGGGTCGGCCCAGTTCCTTAAAAAAAGTCAAAAAAATAATAAAGAAATAAAAATAGGGTCGAACCAGCGATTCCGATTCCAATTCGAAATCGACCCGACGGTTAAAAAATAGATATATAAGGCTCCGAATCAACTCGGTCAAACTATGAGTGCGGTTTAAGATCCGTTGACCACTGGCAGTTCAGGGCCAAAATTCGGACCCGTTGTCATGTCTAGCCTTAAATAATGAAGTACATAAAAAATAGGGAAAGACCACAGTCCCGTTACGAAACCATTTCATCAATGTTGCTAACCGTAGATTATTTATCCTGTTAGAATATACACTTGTGAGTTTGTTGGGGTAGAACACCAAACACAGCGGACAAAACTACCCCTCTAACAAATATGGCAAGCACTACTTCAAACGAAAATAAGCCAACACAAATAAATAAAAGACGAGAAATAAAAAGAACACAAAAATTGATAACGGAGCTCGGCGAAAATAGCCTACGTCTCCGGGCACCGCCAACCGCAATGTTAAATTTACTAAACTCACCAACAAAATACAACTAGGGTTAAATAACCCACAAATTAGGGTTCCCTTAATTAAGGATTTCCTTCTAAGAGAGGAGAGAATAAAATAAAGTGCAATTGTAACCCAAAGGCAAGGGACCTATTTATACTGATAAGGTCCTAGACATCTTTGGTATACATCCGATGTGGGACAACCAATTAATCAAAAACTAACAATTCTCCACCTTGACTAATTTTGCTCTCACTTCTACTCTTCAATTCAAATCGACTGCTGGTGGTGCCTCCAAATGCGCCTCTCGGCGCCAACTCAAATATGCAGAATGTTGGTCAAGTCTAAACAATGTTCAAAATTGACTGCTGTCACTACCTTGGTCATCATATCTGCAGGATTCTCCGTCGTCTTGATCTTTTTCAACACAACGGTTCCATCTTCTAGAATCTCCCGCATAAAGTGATAGCGAACATCAATATATATGCTTCGTTCTTGCATGAAATACTTGATTTTTCGCTAGTGAATAGCGCTCTGACTATCACAATGCACTAAGAAGTGCTTTTGACTAACTTCCAAGTCTTCAAGCAAACTTTGAAGCCAAATAGCCTCCTTCACAGCTTCAGTAACCGCCAAATACTCTAAACAACTGTTGAGTGTAAGGTGGACTTCCAACTGACTGGAGCTTTCGCAAAAGTGAACACATATCCAGTCGTTGATCTTCACTAATCCAAATCGCCCGCGTAGTCAGAATCACAATATCCAACTACGCACTAACCACATTCATCTTGCTCATAAACTAATCCAACGTCTACAGTACTATAGATGTACCGTAGAATCCATTTCACAGCTTGCCAATGACCTTTATCAGGGTCATGCATATACCTGCTAACAACACCAACTACTTGTGAAATGTCGGGTCTTGTACACACCATCGCATACATCAAACTGCCAATTGCATTTGCATATGGGACTCTATCCATGTACCCTCGTTCTTCATCACAATTTGGCGATAATTGGACACTTAACTTAATATGAGGGGCAAGAGGTGTACTTACAGGCTTCGTCTCATCTTTTATGCCGAAACGCTGTAGGACCTTATTCAGATATTGCTTCTGAGTCAAACAAAGCTTCACTCTCCTTCTGTCCGTACTTATCTCCATCCCGAGAATTTTCTTAGCTTCCCCCAATTCTTTCATCTCAAACTCTTGATTCAACTGACCCTTGAAATGATCAATCTCCACTTAGCTCTTTGATGCAACCAACATGTCATCCACGTACAAGAGTAAGTAAATGAAAGATCCATCTTGCAGCTTTCGTAGATACACACAATGATCATGTCTGCTTCGTGTGTACTTCTGCCTAATCATAAACTTATCAAACCGTTTGTACCACTGTCTCAGAGATTGCTTAAGTCCGTACAACGATTTATTCAACTTACAGACCCAATTCTCTTTTTCAAGAATCTTGAATCCTTCTGTCATATAGATTTCCTCATCTAAATCTCCGTGTAAGAACGTCGTCTTCACGTCAAGTTAAGCTAGCTCTAAATCCAACTGTGCTGCTAAGGCCAACAAAATTCTAATTGAAGAGTGCTTAACAATTGTAGAAAACACTTCATTATAATCAACTCCTTCCTTCTGAGCGTAGCCTTTAGCCACCAATCTTGCCTTGTAGCGCACATCATTCTTATGAGGAAATCCATCTTTCATTGCAAATACCCACTTGCATCCTATCGCCCTTTTGCCTTTTGGTAGTTGCGGCACCTTCCAAGTCTGATTCTTCTGGAGAGACAACATTTCTTCCTCCATAGCCCTTTTCCACTTCTCATTTTCTAAACTCTAAATTGCATCTTGAAAAGTGAAAGGTATGTCATCATCAACAATTGGAAGTGCATAAGCCACCATATCCGCCAATCGAGCAGGTTGTTGAATCTCTTGTCTGGGCTTTCTCAATGCAATGGGTAACTCTAATGATTCCTTAGTTTAAACTTTCATCATCCGACGAATCCTTTGATATTGGTTCGTCGATCATAGCTGGTCGTCTCGTCATCGCATCTATCTCCACCTGCTTCGGTGTCAACTCTACCTGTTGGGCTTGCGTCGTCTTTATCACACTTTGTTCATCAAATGTAACATCCCTGCTGAACACAGTTTGTTCATCTCAAGACACAAAAGACGATATCCCTTCACGCCAATTGTGATTCCCATGAACAAGCCTTTTTCGCTCTTGGATCTAACTTTGAATCCGTCACATGATAGTACGCAGGACACCCAAAGACATGTAAAGATCCATAGTCAGCAACAGGTTTTCCCGACCATACCTCCAACGGTGTTTTATCATCTTTTGCAGATGACGGCAATCGATTTATGAGGTGTTGCGCGTATGTTACAGCCTCAGCCCAGTACTCCTTGCCCAAACCAGCATTAGACATCATACATCAAACTTTCTCCACCAATGTTCGATTCATGCGCTCTGCCACCCCATTTTGTTGTGGTGTCCGTCTAACGGTGAAGTGCCTAACAGTGCCATTTTTTCGGCAAACTTCTTGAAAGGGATCACCTGTATATTCTCCACCATTGTCCGTTCGTAGGACCTTGATGTTCCTTCCAGTCGGATTCTCAATTTGCATCTTCCATGTAATGAAGACACCAAGCACTTCATCCTTCGTCTTTATAGTGTACACCCAAACGCGTCTGGAAAAATCATTGATGAAAGTAACAAAATAGCGTCTTCCGCCTAATGATAGGGTCTTAGAAGGTCCTCAAACATCCGAATGAACATAATCCAAGACACCATCGGTATTATGGATAGTCGTTCCAAACTTCACTCTCTTCTGCTTTCCCCGAACACAATGCTCACAAAAGTCTAATTTGCACACTTTGACATCTTTCAACAATCTTTGTTTTGCCAATATCGGCAAGGATTTTTCACCAGCATGTCCCAACCACATATGCCATAGCTTGACTGCCTCAGACTCCTTGTTGGCGGAATCTGCTACTGTTGTTGTCCCAACAACTGTATCACCTTCATAGTAATACAAATTATTCCTCCTGATGCCTTTCATCAACACGAGCGAGCTGGATGTAGCCTTCATAACTCCATCTCGCAAAGTCACTACCAAGCCTTTGGATTCCAAGGCTCCTAATGAGATGAGGTTTTTCTTCAAACTCGGCACGTACCGAACATCCGTCAAAACTCTGGTGGATCTATCGCGATTCTTCAAACGGATTGAACCTATCCCAGTTTTCTTACAAGCATTATCATTACCATATAGACAACCCCTTCATTGATATCCTAAAAATCGAAGAACCACTCCCTTATGGGAGACATATGGTAGGTGCATCCTGAATCTAATATCCATTCGTCTGGATGAGATGATGAAGGTGAAACCACAAGTGAAATTTTGAGTCTTCACTTTCACCCTCAGCAACATATGCATCTTGAGGAGATTTTCCCTTCTTCTTCTTCTTCAACTTAGGACAGTCTTTCTTCCAGTGTCCCTTCTCATGGCAGAAAGCACACTCGTCTTTTTCAAGCTTGGCCTTGGAACGTGATCTTCCTCGTCCATTCTTCTTTTGGCTCTCCGACCAGACCTCTTGCAACCAACGCTTCATCTTCTGATGTTGCATTCTTTGTCTCTTGTTTGTTCATCTTCCTCAACTCGTAGCTATACAAAGCAGAACTGACCACTGCAAGAGTTACCTCGTCCTTCCCATGGAGAGAGTAGTCTCTAAGTGCTCGAAGTCATCTGGAAGTGATGATAACAACATTAAAGTCAAATCTTCATCGCTGAATGTGACGTCCAAATTCAACAAATCTGCAACCAACTAATTGAATGCAGTGACGTGGTCATTCATCGATGTGCCATGTCGGTACTCAAATCGGAACAATCGCTTCTTCATGAGGAGCTTATTCTCGCCGCTTTTCTTCAGAAATTTATCCTCCAAAGCCTTCCACAAAGTGTGAGCAGAACTCTCATTCTTGAACGCGTACTTCTGCTCCCTCAACAAATATGAACTGATTGTTCCACATGCTAAGCGGTTGATATTCTTCCAGTCCTTCTCTTCAACGTTGGCTTCTCTTCTTCAATGACAATGTCGACGCCTTGCTGAAATAGGCAGTCCAACACCTCGCCTTGCCACATGCCGAAATGACCGGTCCCATCGAAGATCTCCACCGGGAGTCTGGCGTTCAGCATCACCGTCCTTGCCGGAATGAACGCAGAGGATGATGCACCCTTGACCTCCTTGGACATTTTGAACCCGAATGCAGTGATCGCCTCTCCGAATAAGCCTAGGGCGAACCTTCGGCTCTGATAGCACTTGTTGGGATAGAACACCAAACACAGCGGACAAAACTACCCCTCCAACAAATATGACAAGCATTACTTCAAACGAAAATAAGACAACACAAATAAATAAAAGACGAGAAATAAAAAGAACAAAAAATTGATAACGGAGTTCGGCGAAAATAGCCTACGCCTCCGGGCACCGCCAACCGCAACGCCAAATTTACTAAACTCACCAACAAATACAACTAGGGTTAAATAACCCACAAATTAGGATTTCCTTAATTAATTTCCTTATAAGAGATGAGAGAATAGAATAAGGTGCAATTATAACCCAAAGCCAAGGGACTTATTTATACTAATAAGATCATACACATCTTTGGTATACATTCGATGTGGGACAACCAATTAATAAAAAACTAACAGAGTTGTCCCACATCGTCTGTACAGGGAAAATAGACCTAACTTATAAGATAGTGAGTTACTACTTCTACCACCAATTAGTTTTGGGATGAAACCTCACTTGGGCTTCATTTGGGCTTCCCTGATTTGGTGCGCTTCGTCCGTGGGGCCGCATCCGTCAACCCCCGTTTGTCATATTCTACACTAATCTATATGTATATTTAAGGATTAAAAATCCCGACAGAATAATTCCGTAATGAGAGTGCAGTCGTTGCAAAAAAAAATAATTGGATGTGTACAGTGAGCATATCAGCATATCTTTTCCTAGTTACTATAAATAACACGTCTTTGTAAGACGTGGTGCGATTGTAACCAGTTCTTCTAACTTCACTACACTCAATCATTATTATGCATATTGTACGCTAATTACCTTTTTATGTATCTCAAATTCTCAACTATAACTGAGTTTTGAAATTAGGTCTCTCCCAATTATGTAAAATATGCAATTGCTTGGACCAGTTATAAATTATCTTTCTTCAATTATTCAATTAAAATTTTACGTATTGTCTAAACCAGTTAGGTCTGATTCATCCACCCAAAAGAAATCATTTATATAATTTCCACCAATTTATGGAATAACATATTGTACGGAATGAAGTTGGAAAAAAAAACGTTTCTGGAATAAAAAAGTTGAAAAAAAAAATAATTTTTTTCCAATTTATTAGAAGTTATAATAATACCACGGAGAAGGCTAGTCTGTAACACAATGGGCTGACTGGAACAGTTGAAGGTCTGGCCCGAACACTCAAGAATAAATGATTGTAAGTGAAAAATATAGAAAAAATTACTCACCTTACGCTGTAATTATACTAACTAGTATTAATCTTGTGCATTTGCACAAGTTATCAAAAATAAATTGATAAATAAATATTATATATAAAAATATTAATTTAAATAAATATTTAATATGTATCACATTTATAATTGAAACATTACATCAATGACTCTAAATTGAATTTTTAAAACTAAATATATAACAATATAAATGTAGATTTACCATACATAAATGACTATTATTATATGAATATATTGAGTCGTCTAATTTTTATACGTATGTTATTAAAAAAATAAAATTATAAATAAAGTAAAAAAAATTAAAATGGACAACACAAATATTATATACCATATAAATTGATATTTTAGACAATTATTGTACAAATGAAATACATAATATATTTATATAATAAAATACATGTACGTGTAGATTATTTCATCTAATAATTTTTCACTTATAAGCAAATACTTATATGATATTATTTCATCATAAAAATTTGTGGTCATTACTAAATATCACAATCACTTATTACACATTAATAAGAATGATTTTTTTTTTTCACAAATATGACGGTAAAATTAAGAACCATTGCATCTCAAGAGACTAATGCATAAAATTTATCTATGTTACAACAATTAATAATTTAATTTTGAAGAATAATTGAAAAAAAAACGTATGTTAATTAAACTAACATTAATTTACATTATTAAAATGACTGAAGAAAAAAATAGGTAGAATTTATGAATTAATAATGGAATCACTAAAAATGAAAAATAACAGATATGATTATGATTTATTTTTATAAATTTATTTCTAGGGCAAATTCAAATCTATGTATTATTTTACTTCTAATAATTGCCTTAAAAATCAAATTTAATGTACTAATTACCAAAAGAAAGGATATATTATTGTAATGGTTACATAAAATATGTAATATTACTTATCAAATTAACAAATAGTACAATTATACTAATTTTTAGGACAACCATTGCAACTTTATTAAATATGAAGTAAAATATTAATTACAAATTAATAGGTGTAACCATAAATAAAATAGAAGTTGAAACGTACTATAAATAACTAAAAAATATGGGCGGGAAAAAGTAGGTTATTGCATTAATGTAATAGCCTACAATTATATATATAGATTTTTAAAAATATAACAAAAAATTTATTTGTAATAACACAACTAATTATTAGTTTAACGACAATCTTATTCCATAACAAGTTATCCTCAATTAAATTTCGTCATGTAACAGTAACAAACAGGATATTGAATAAAAAAATCTCTCTCCCTTCCATCTTTTTTCTTCTCCTTATTATCTACATCTCCCCTCTTATCTCTCGTCTCTATTATCTCTCCCTTGCATCTCATCTATTTTGTTTATTCTCTCATCCTTAATCCTCTCCACCCTCCCCCACTATCTCTCTCGGTCTCTCCCTCACATATCTTATTATTTCTTTCTTTATGGTACAGTTGAAATTGCTATAATTTGAAACGAGGACGCTTGAAGGAGAATTGGGCGCAGTCCGTCAATCGCGAAGAAAGGAGCACCTCCTGTTAATCCAAACGATGGTGCTGGTGCAGCGAGTTAACTCGTTTTGCTTGACGGGGGTCAGGTTCACTTCGTTGAGATTGTTACTGTTGAGTATAAAACTAGAAAATTGATTGTTAACCGGTAATTAATAAACTCGGGTCGTCTCTCAAAGAATATTATTCGGAGTTTTGTTCACTTATCTAGCCGTCAAGGTACAAAAATAGAAAACAAAAGTCCTAAATATTCTAATCAAGATTGGTTTGGTTGGCTTTAAACTAGATTAACCTACGAAATTAAAGACAATTACCTAAGGATGCAAATTTTTAACTAAAAATTAGAAGTTTACCTAAACCGGAGTCTCAATAATAGAGGAAAAACAAAAATAAGACAAAGAAATATACAGGTATTAAGCCTAGGATGTTAAAACGAGCTTTTATCCTAAATGATTAAGTTTCAATTAAAATGTCAACCTTTACTACTAGATTAGCGCTCCATTAACTCCTAAATTACCTTAGAATAGCTAAAAAAACAAAAAGATCCAAATTTTACTTCAATTCACTAGCAAGACCAATTTTATTTCAAAAAATTTTATAAGTAAAAACGGAGCAAATACAAAGTAGTGAATCTTAAAACTACTTACTCACTCTCCTATTCCATGCTCGAAGAAAATCAAAGTGAAAATCTTGAAACTTGCATAAAAATGGAAACATAAAAAATCGAGTCTTGGAGCTCCCAAAATTAACATTCCAAAAGCTGGAAAAATAAATTTATGGAAATTACTTGAAAATGAAAAGACTAGAATGAAAAGGTATCAAAAAATGCAAAAGATTAAGTGTATTTATACTGCCACCCAAAACATACAATAGAACACCCACAATTAATAAAAACACTCGCGGGCTAAGCTGGAACTTGCATGCAAGGCTTGGAAATTCACAGAATGCGAATGTGTGGCTTGGCAAGGCAAGACATAGAAAACACTCGCGAGGCAGGAGCGAAATTTGCGGGGCGCAGGCGTATGGTGTGCGGAGCTCGTGTGTGGGGCGTGCAGGTGCGAACATAAACGCAAGGAGTGCGGGCGAGGTCGACGGACGCACAAGTGAGGTTGTTGGGCGTGCGGGCGATAGACTCGTGAGGCACTGAAAACTCGCAACCTGGGGTAACACTCGCGTGCTAGCGAAAACGTTCACGGGCGCAAATTTGCGGTTCCTGGGAATGCAGAATGCACGACACTCGCAAGGCAGCAAGGCTTTCTGCGGGAACGAGTGCTGGCAAGGCGCGAGGTGAGCATGCACTGGCATGCGATGCGCGTCGGTACTGACATGTGATGTGTGCGGTGCTGGTAGGCGTTGCGCACGAGCGTCTGCGAGGCATCTCGCAGGTAGTGCCAGAACATCTGTGGGTGCAAAAATCCAGCTCTGGCTAAAGGCTTGGCTTGCGAATTTTGGTCAACCCGCCAAGCAAAATTCGCGTGGCTCGCGAATTTTGGTCCGAATGACTCACGACTTAACTTTTGAGGCTCGATTAGCTCCAACTTGTCGCGCACTTATTCGACCGTCAAAATTTTGACTCAAGATTATCAAATCTTTTTCTTCTCGTCTTAGATAGCAAAATCACATTCCACCATGCATCTTTGACTAAAAATAAAGGCCCATGACAGTACAACGAGAAACTGATTTTTCTTCCTTTTGGACCAACAAAAACACCAAAATGCACAAGAGAAATTGAAAAATACACAAACATAACTCAAAAACTAAAAGTTACTCAAAACGAACAAAAATGGACTATAAAATGCAAATAAGAATAGAAATTGGCTCGACTCACCACATTAAAAACACCAAAAAACAAGCACAAAAACATACAAAACCAGCACCACTATTAGTTTTAAGTTTTCTTGTCAGTTTTCTGGGGTTAATTAGTTGATAGATTGATTCGGATGGTTTGAGTGATTCTAGTTTAGGTTTGTGACTTAATTGATGGGCATGCTTGATTACCTATGTTGACATTGCGATCGCATAAACACAAGAGAGATTTGAAAAAAAACCCTCGAACATATTTTTATTCTATCAAAATCAACCAACTAAAATAACATAAGAGGTTTCTTTAAATAGCACTCTTAAAAACCCTGAGTAAATAACTTTCCTAACAAAAAAATGTTATGAACCTGCATGATGAGGTTGATGATTTGGGAAATGCGAAGCAAATGCGAGATGAGAAAGAGGGAGAGAGGAAGTTTATCGATTCAGTAGAAATGGATGAAGAGACAAAAGTCAGGGTTTGTCTGAAAGGGGGATTGAGATGGGGAACTCGCCACGTGGGGCTATCGGGACCGTCATTCAGAAGGCCGGGGAAAGCAATCTCACGGAACACGTGGAAGGAGCCTGAAGACTTAGATTAAGAATTATCAATGATATTTTTATTTTTGCCTTTTTGTTATTTTGGATTTTCCCTGAATTTCTTTTTTTGTTATTTAGCATTTCTGGTAGTGAAAATGTGGTGCGGGTTTTACCCAGCTGAGTGAAAAGCAAATGGGGCCCAGCAAGTTTGTTAAATACCTGAGTAATGAATGAAAAAGGAATCAATCAGTTATGCTATCATTTTGTCTCTCTCGTTCATCTCTCTAATTCCTCCCTTTCTCTCTCAAATTCTCTCTTATTTCTCTTCTGTTCAACTCTTAATTTCACAGAACCAAATTAAAATAAAAGCATCTACAACATTTAGTAAAAACCAGCTTGGGTCATAACATTTGGTATCAGAGCCAGCCTTCCTTGGATCATGGCTGAAGGAACCAGAGTAAGAGAGCTGCAAGAAGTGCAGAAAAAAATGGATCAGTTATTACAGACAGAAATCCTTAAAAGGGAAGCATCAGAGCTCAAATGCAAGAGAAAATGGAGGTTATCAGCTCGCAAATCAAAGGGGTGGTTGAGAATGTTAGCCGAGAGCTAGTTGAGCAGAAATCTGAGGTAACTAGTAAACTTGATAATTTGGCAAATACCATAGCATACATGCAACTCCAGCTTCTAAATTTACACAAGGACAGTGATGAGGAAGGGTCCATACTAGGTAAGCATAAATTGCAGCTACAACAGGAGCAAGCAGGCAAGCAACACAATCATTACATGAGCCCAGCCCCAAAAATTGACTTTCCCAGGTTTGATGGCTCCAACCCTAAGGCATGGGTCCTCAAATGCAATGGGTATTTCAAATTAATGCCTAATATCTCTGAAACTCAGAAAGTTACACTTGCTTCAATGCATCTAGAAGGCAAGGCTGCCCTATGGTTTCAAAACCTGAGTGCAAAACAACTTGAACTGAATTGGAGTCAATTTGTTGAAATAGTATCTGCCAGGTTTGAAGAGCTCAGGGAGGTTAAGATTATAGCTGAATTTAATAAGTTAAGGCACACAGGATCTTATGCTGAGTATGTAGACAAATTTGAGGAGTTGAAAGCATGCATGCAGCTCATGAATCAAGGAGAGTTTTCCGAGGAATATTTTATAGCCAGTTTCATAAGTGGACTTAGTGAGGAGTTACAAGCTTTTTTACACATGTTTAATCCTAGAACTTTGCAGCAGACAATTGAGTTGGGCCAGCAACAATTACATACACTGGATGCCATCACAAAAAGAGTCAAGAACACTCAGAGAACTTACTCACAGATGCAGCACCCAAATGCACAGAAAGCAAACCAAACCAGCAATCCCATTCACAGGAATCCACTGACCCCTCCTCAGAGAGCAGACACCAAATTGCTCACCTCGTCTGAAATGGCTGCAAGAAGAGAAAGAGGATTATGCTACAATTGTGATGAAAAGTTTGTGCCAGGGCACAGATGCAAACACAGGATAAATTACATGATAATGACTGAAGATGAAGAGTTGGCCTATTTTCAATCTGAAAACCTGAGCAACCTAGAACCAGTTGGGGACAGTGAAGCCATTGAGGAAGTGCACATTTCCCTGAATGCTATGGTAGGTGAAGGAGGGTTGACTACCATGAGATTTTATGGGTACATTGGGGATAAGAGACTACACATCTTACTGGATACTGGGAGCACTTTGAGTTTCATTAAGGAGTCAACAGCCAAGTCATTGGGGTGTCTATTAACCCCAGTCAAACCTTTGAAGGTTAAGGTGGCCAATGGACAGAAACTTATCAGTCACTTGCAGGCCACAAACCTCAAATGGGCTTTGCAAGGCCAAGAAGTCACACACTCTCTCAGGGTACTGCAAAGTGAGGGGAGTGATATCATATTGGGAGGAGACTGGCTTAGAACTTGCACCCCCATTGAGCTGGATTACAACAAAATGACTGTCACTATCAGCCTCAGGGGGGAAAGGATTATCCTACAAGCTTTGAACCCAGCAGCAAATTGCCATCAAATTTCTGAACACTCCTTACACTACATGCTTCATTCTGATGAGGAAGATCAAATTGAGGAGATGTACCTATTAACTATGGAAGCAAAGGGAACATGTGGTAGGGAGATCTTACAACCTCTCTTAGAAGAGTACCAAGACATTTTTCAGGAACCAAAGGGGCTGCCCCCAAAAAGGGAAATTGAGCATCATATAACACTAAAAGCAGGCAGTCTACCCAAACAACAGTACCCCTACAGAGTGTCCTATGACCAGAAAAATAATATAGAGGAGATGGTGCAAGAGATGCTTAAGTCTGGTATCATACAAAACAGTAAATCACCATTTGCTGCCCCAGTACTTCTTGTAAAAAAGAAGGACATGACTTGGAGGTTATGTGTGGACTACAGATACCTAAACAGCCTCACAATTAAGCATGAGTTTCCAATTCCAGTGATTGAGGAGTTGTTGGATGAATTGCAGGGTGCAAGGTGTTTCTCAAAAATTGATTTGAGGTCAGGTTATTTTCAGATTTTAATGAATGAAGATCACAGGTACCTCACTGCTTTCAAAACTCACAGTGGGCACTATGAGTTTCTTGTTATGCCATTTGGGTTGTGTAATGCCCCAGCTACATTTCAATCATTAATGAATCAAGTTTTTCAAAATTGTCTAAGGAAGTTTGTGCTGGTATTTTTTGATGACATTCTGATCTACAGTAGATCATGGGAGGAACATTATGAACACCTGAGAATAGTGCTTCAGTTGCTAAGGGATAACACTCTCTATGCTAAACAAAGTAAGTGTCAATTTGGTGACTCCTCTGTGGAGTATCTAGGACACATCATCTCAGCAGAAGGGGTATCCACTGACCCCAAGAAGATAGAGAGTATGCTGACGTGGCCCACACCAACCACAATCAAACAATTGAGGGGATTTCTGGGGCTGACTGGCTATTATAGAAGATTTGTAAAAGGGTATGGAGAAATCAGCAAACCCCTTACATTTCTATTGAGAAAGGATCAGTTTCGGTGGGGGAAAGAGGCAGATAAGGCTTTTGCTAAACTCAAAGAGGCAATGAAAACTGCACCTGTGTTGTCACTACCCAATTTTACCAAACCCTTTATAGTTGAGACAGATGCAAGTGGTTATGGTATTGGAGCAGTTTTAATGCAGGAGGGACAACCTATTTCCTTCTTGAGCAAATCACTATGCCCTAAAAATCAGACTCTTTCTGTTTATGAAAAGGAGTTCTTGGCAGTTTTGTTAGCTGTTCAGAAATGGAGACACTACCTCTTGGGGCACAAGTTTATTATTAAAACATATCAACAATCTCTCAAATATATCCTGGACCAAAAGGCCAACTCACCTTGGCAGCAAAAGGGAATTATCAAACTTTTGGGGTTGGATTATGAGGTTCATTACAAGAAAGGGAAAGAGAATAGAGCTGCTGATGCCCTGTCTAGAGCAAGGATTAACTCTGAGGAATGTGCAGCCATCACCTCGTTGGTACCCAAATGGACACAACAGGTTGTGGACAGTTATGATATGGACTCAACTTGTAAGGAATTAAGGGAAAAGCTGGTGTTGCCACCTAACTCTGTGCCCCATTACACTCTGCAAGGGGGCATTATCAGATACAAGGGAAGGTTATACATAGGATCAAATCCTAAGTTAAAGGAGGATCTGATTTCTTACATGCACAATTCATCAGTTGGGGGCCACTCAGGAGTCCAGGGCACATACATGAGAACAAAGAGAGTGTTTTATTGGGTGGGGATGAAGTAGGAGGTGGCTACTTTTGTTTCAAGGTGTGATATATGCAGGACTAACAAACCCAACCATGATCCCACTCCTGGATTACCACAACCTCTACCCATACCCCAAGAACGTTGGAGCCACATTTCCATGGATTTTGTTGAAGGTTTACCCAAATCAGGAGAAAATGATACTATTTTGGTGGTCATTGACAGACTTACTAAGTATGGTCATTTTATAGCACTTTCTCACCCTTACACTGCACAAGGGGTAGCTAAATTGTTCCTAAACCACATCTACAGGCTTCATGGGATGCCAGTGTGCATAGTGACTGACAGGGATAAAATATTTACCAGCAATTTTTGGAAGGAAATGTTTAAACTCATTGAGGTCACTCTGAGTTTCTCTTCAGCCTACCACCCACAAACTGATGGGCAGACTGAGAGGTTAAATCAATGCTTGGAGAACTACTTGAGATGCATGATACATCAGTCACCTAAGAAGTGGGCTAATTGGTTGCCTATGGCAGAGTATTGGTATAATTCTAACTACCACACATCATTGAAATCAACACCATTTCAGGCACTTTATGGCTACTCACCTAACATCCTGTCAATTAAAGCCTATTTGGATTCCTCAAATCAGGAGGCTAAGGAACTTGTTCTAGACAGAAAAATGATGATGCAGAACCTAAAGGCTAATTTGGTGGAGGCTCAGAACCGAATGAAGATGTATGCTGATAAACACAGGGTTGAGAAGGAGTTTGAAGTAGGGGAAATGGTTTACCTGAAGCTACAACCTTACAAGCAAAATTCTGTCCACCTGAGAAGAAACATCAAGCTGAGCTCGAGGTACTTTGGACCCTACAAAGTCATAGAGAGGATTGGTCAAGTGGCTTACAAATTAGAGCTTCCTGAGGGCTCGAAGATCCACCCAGTGTTTCATGTTTCGTTATTAAAAAAGAGGATAAACGAAGGGAACTTATCTGTTTCAAAGTTACCGGAGATGGGCCCTGATGGCCACTTCAAAGCAGAGCCCACAGAAGCCATTGCTCGCAGATCCATAAGGAGAGGACATGAAGAGGTGCAGCAATTTCTTGTGAGCTGGGGAGACAGATCGTTGGGTATTTGTTCTTGGGAAGACGAGAAGCATTTGAAAAAGAAATTCAAAGGTTTTGATCCTTGGGGTTAAGGATCTAAAGAAGGAAAGGGAAATGTTATGAACCTGCATGATGAGGTTGATGATTTGGGAAATGCGAAGCAGATGCGAGATGAGAAAGAGGGAGAGAGGAAGTTTATCGATTCAGTAGAAATGGATGAAGAGACAAAAGTCAGGGCTTTGTCTGAAAGGGGGATTGAGATGGGGAACTCGCCACATGGGGATATCGGGACCGTCATTCAGAAGGCCGGGGAAAGCAATCTCACGGAACACGTGGAAGGAGCCTGAAGACTTAGATTAAGAATTATCAATGATATTTTTATTTTTGCCTTTTTGTTATTTTGGATTTTCCCTGAATTTCTTTTTTTGTTATTTAGCATTTCTGGTAGTGAAAATGTGGTGCGGGTTTTACCCAGCTGAGTGAAAAGCAAATGGGGCCCAGCAAGTTTGTTAAATACCTGAGTAATGAATGAAAAAGGAATCAATCAGTTATGCTATCATTTTGTCTCTCTCGTTCATCTCTCTAATTCCTCCCTTTCTCTCTCAAATTCTCTCTTATTTCTCTTCTGTTCAACTCTTAATTTCATAGAACCAAATTAAAATAAAAGCATCTACAACATTTAGTAAAAACCAGCTTGGGTCATAACAAAAAATGATTAGGACAAATATTTGAAATTGTCTACCAAGTCTAATATAAGAATAATAATAAAATAAAATAAATAATTAACTAAATTAATGATGTTAAACGATCATGCTTGTCCAAAAAGACCAACACAATCTCGTCTCCATCCTCTCTCCCCCGTCCCCCACCCCCACGCTCGATAAAGATTCGCCCTCGAATCCGATCTCGTCTTCATCTGAATTATCACTGTGGAATGGGACTAAATGCTTGACATTGAAGGCATCAGATGTGCGAATGTGAAAAGGCAAACTGAGGCGGTAGGAATTTGGATTGATTTTCTCCATAATCTTCACCAGGCCGATAAAATTTTATACTCATGTGCAAAAAAACGAACCTTTGTCAACACAGCCCAAACAAAATCACCAACCTCAAACCTCACATGACGAAGATGAGCATCAGTCTGTCGCTTCTAAAATGCATTCGCAACCTGCAAGTTCGCGCGAGCCGACTCATGAGTCCAACGCAAGTCCAACATGATCACTTCTATTCGCTTCTCCACCTGATCTGGCGATGGCAAGGCCACCAAGTCAGCAAGCCCGCACGCCTGGACTGAGTAGACCACCTGAAAAGGAGAGAAACGTGTAGCCCGAGTGATGTCCGAGTTATGCGTAACTTTGGCCTGATTGAGAAGAAGTTCCCAACTGCAAAAATTGTAGACAACCAAACATCACAATGTACTTCCGAGCGTCTGGTTAACAAACTTAATTTGTCTGCCTGACTACAGGTGATATGCACTGCTAAAATCGAGATGAGTAGCTTGGCGCCACAAACTATGTCAAAAGAAACTGAGAAAGCAAGTGTCGCATACAGACAAAATAGACTACGACAACCCGTGTAGACGATAAACCTCTCAAAGAACAGTTGCGCCACATGAACGACATCAATCGTACGCTTGCATGGAATAATATGGACCATCTCGAAGAAGCGATCAACAACCAAAAAAATTGAGTCATGGCCTCGCTGCGTGTCGAAAGGCCCTTGCTATTCTTATTTGGACGACCCGGCCTGGTCACAGTACCCGGCCGGGCCTTTTTTTGTTCAAACGAATTCTAGATAAATCATATCTGATTTGAAAAAAGACTTGTTTTTTATTCTATTCAATTGAATATTTTCTATTCAAGCAAGACCAGATTTGAACTGGTGACACGAGGATTTTCAGTGCACGGCAAGCCAAGCACGAAATCCATGTTAATGGCGCACCACGACTGCGAGGGAACCTACAAAGGACGATAAAGACAAGTGTTAGATGTCGCGCCCTTCGAAACTCGACAGGCGTGACAACACTCAACGTATTGTGTGACATCGCAGCATAAAAAAGGCCACAAAAACAAATTATGCACCAATTCAACGGAGCGATCTCGACCCACATAACCCCCCTTGAAGATCACCAACAAGTTTGAGATGAAGACTACAATCCAGAAAGCCCAGCGCACCCGACAAGTTACTCGCGTAGACCAGCGTAAGCCAGGCCCAGCGCGCGCAATCCAGATGGGGAGCATGCTAAGCGAGCGCGATCCGAATGGGGAGGAGGCCCAGCGCAAGGGCAGCTCTAGCACGCGGGCCGCATCCAGCCTGCGCGGCCCGCGTCTCCTTACAGCTTCAACCCGTGTCCCAGCCCAGCTTTCAACAGCACGCGATGAACATGGTTGGTCCCGTTGCCTGGACTAGCTACAATGGCTTAGATCTGCGACCTCCTAGGTTTTTCAAGCTTCCGGTGGGTTGCTCGATCCTGCAACAGCGAAAAATCTTTCCAGTGTAAGAGTTTTTACAGGTCTCAATTGCATTCAACCGACAAGGAGCTTAAACGAGGCCGAATTCCAACCGATCAGAGGTCTTTTGTGTACCTGGTATATAGTTCCATATATTATTTAGTGTAATTTTACGATTAATTTGTGGTAACTATTATATAATAAAATAAATAAAAATTAAAATTACTGTATTAATATAAAATGTAACGATTTATTTCTAAAATTATTTAAAAAATGAGTGGAAAGAAATATGTTTTGCATTAAATTCTTTTCATATAACTATAAGTCTTTTCAAGTAATTGGTCAAATCGATTACTGAAAGGACTTGACATTTGTCTTAGAATCCAATGCAAATGTAGCATGCATAAGCTAAGATTATGTTTTATTTTTTTCCTCTTAACATATTTGCATTCTCAGATTCTCATCAAAATGATTAATAATGAGTACGAATTCTTATTTCGTCTCCCCACAAATAATTATGATCATCATTACTTGTTCCCACTGTCAAATATAGTCTGCTAGTGAAAATACATGAATAAAGAAAAAATTAGTAACATTACGTGCAAGTAATTAAATGTTAGTGCAAATTTTTTACCACATTTTTTTTTTTTGGTTTCAATTAATGGAACCAATAATACAAGTAACTAAATATGTGCCCTCTATTCATCTTTATGTGTAACTATTGCTTGTTAGAAAACATTTACTTAGAAAAATGGATTTAACTCGGTTTTAATTGATTTTTTTATAGGAAAGTTTAATTTGTGTTGAGTTAAATTAGGTAAAAAAAAAATTACATTGTGAGTAAATATTCGTGCAATATGCTTATTTTCTTCAAATTGATTTTAGTGAGACAAGACAAAATTGTTAGGTCATCTCCAACCCTTATCTCTACTCTAACACAGACTTTACGATACTGTAGATTAAGTGAAACATTCGTCCCTTATCTCTACATTTTACTCTACATCAAATATATTATTTCTTTAGTCATTATCATTTCAAATAAATTGGTATATATATGTATATTTAATCTTATATAAATATTTATTACCCAAATAATAAAATTATATTTTATTGATTTTTATTTTAAATGAATTGGTATATATGTATATATATGTATATTTAATTTTATATAATATGTTTATTACACAAGTAATAAAACTATTTTATTTATTTTTATTTTAAATAAATTGGTATNACTGGTGCAATTGCTACAATGCTGCGCTAGAACTAGCACAACATTGTTCATATATCTGATGTAAAGATAAAATCCAACGCAGTCTTGGAGAAGATTTTTCACGCTACTCCAACGTTTTGCTCCATTCTAGAGCAGCGATGGAGTTGGTCTTAAAGTTATTCATTTTTTATTTTTTTTTCAAACTTAAAGTTAGTCATTTAGTAGGCGTTAAAAGTTGGTTGTGAGTCTTGTGACATTCTAAAAGTCATAAAGGTTATATATAACTCTTTTTATCCACATACATTTATATAAACATAACATTAAAATACAAAATGGGAAGAACCAACAATTAATTATTCGAAATAGATCCAATCTCGTTTCCTTTGAAGATTATATAACCAACAAACTATGGCTTACAAAATTACAATATCAAGTTTTCCTTCAAACTGACGGGATCATGATGCAATGGATTCCGTTAAATTCACTATTCGGATAAGTTGAAATCCAATGTTGCAGTTTCAAAACAAATAAATATAGAGCATCTGTAACCGATCAGAAAATGCATATAGAAACGCAAATACGAAGGAATCTTTCCTCCTACCGATCTGAAAACACAAACAAAAATTGCGTATTTTGTATGTTTATCTCTTCGACAAACTCAAATTTGCATTTGTACGATTCACAAGCGCAAAAATGTGTGGATATATAATTTGTCCCACGGTTTCATTCATCTATATTTTCCCTTGTTTTATACAAATGTATTTTTATATTGTTTTGTATTTTAGTAATAGTTTATGTGTTTATTATTATTATTATTATTATTATTATTATTATTATTATTATTATTATTATTATACCCATTAGTATTATTATTTTATTTGTAATAAATATACCATCAGAGCTACATGCATGTATAATGACATTTTAAGTATACAATTAAATTCATTAATCGTGAAATAGTTGAAAAAGCATTATCCCATTGAAAAGTTCTGTACATTTGTCCTCTCAACGTATTATTTAGCCTCAATTTTTCTTTTTCCTCTATTTGGATGGTAAATACTAAATATCAGGGGCGGATCTAGCAAAAATAATGAGGTGGCCTAATGATATCAGAATTTTCCTCATATTTATTTAGATTCAAAGTATCTTGTTTTCTGACATTTTGACAAACACTTTGCTGACGGGGCCTTTTTTGAAAAATATCTCACTATATATGATATACAAATAATATTATGAATTCACAATTAAGTAAAATTTTCAATTTTGACATATATATATAATTCTCGAATGTGCTGAGCTTAAGTGGCAGGCTCGCACACTTCAGGGTTCTACTTGTCAAAAAACCATGACTCGTACTTAGGCTTGGGTAGAAATAATTTAGAAAAGGTATTTAATATTTGGTATTTTGCATGGATATTGGTATATTTGGTATTGTCAAACCAATAAATTGGCAAGAATATTTTATTATGCCAGCATTTCGGTTACATTAATCTAGACAAATCTTTTTTCAAATTTATATGATTTTATTATAAGTAAGTGTAATCTTTCCAGTTGTTATATTTGTTCTTTACATAATCTATAAAAATAAGGAACCATTTGGTATGCATATATCCCCTTATATATTAATTCAAAACGTGCTGAGCCTAAGTGGCAGACTCGCATGCTTCGGGATTTTATGTGACAAAATTACATGTTTCGTTATTAGGCTTGGGTAGATTTTAATTTATTTCCATTCCAAAAACAATTAGGTTTTGAATTATTCATAAATATGTTGATTATTTATGGTCATGTTACATATATTAATTGCATTTTAATATCGTTTCTTATTATAACCATTGAATTATAAATGTATTCTAAAAATTAATAACTTTTGTATTTTTTATCAGTTTTACATATATAATATATCAAATTAATCATCTCTTGATAAGCTTCGATTTAACATCTATATTGTATGTATAACAAAATATATCTTTATAACAATAATATTTTTTAATATTAATTAACAAAATAATTTTATTTATCATTTCATATATTCATATTTCAAGTAGTTATATGATATAAGTTATAAAAATTACTATAATATAACATATGTAAGTCGCACAACTAACAAGTGTCATTCTAAAATATATAATAATATGTATTTTTTGTAAACAAGTTAATAAAATCTAAAATATTTTTTCTCATTAATTTTAAAATTTAAGAACAATTTTTTAACAAGCATCCGTGTAATACACTGGTGTTGTACTAGTCACACTTTAAAAAGCTATAAGCACATTAGGGATTGAATTTGCAATTTCTACATAAAAGAATAAATTTACCGTTACCTCAAAAATTAAGAAGAATAGTTTTTACCTCCACCAAAATAAACATAAAGAGATTTTGTTACCTCGCAAGTTGTCTTCTTGAATGATTGAACCAAAAATTGATAAATTCTTTGACTCTTTTCTCTCTTTCTCCTCTCTTCTTTCCCCTCTTCTCTTTATTTATTTATTTATTCATTTTCCCCTGCGTGACCTTTACTTGGCTTGGCCAGACACTCTTAGAGCACCCACAATGCATTGGGTCTCTTACTAAAATATCATATGACACATAAGAAATAGACTTAGTCTATAAAAAAATGTCTCCCAATGCAATTAAAAGTGGACATGGTCTAGCTTATGTGGCAATAAAAAAAAGAGACCAAGTCCACACTTGAGTCTATTTTGGACCCAAGTGCAAATCTAAGCACTCATCATTTATTCTTAATTTAATTTTTCTTTTAATAAAGGAAACATATTAGAGCATTTTTATTGATTGACATGTATTCTAGACCTAGTATTTTATTTTTGCATTGTATAACTTTTGAGTATTTTAACTTGGGTTTGTCCATGTCATTTAGGACTTAAGTCCATTTATATGCCACATATGTAAAATTAGACCCAATACATTGTGGGTGCTCTTAAGTTAATTAATGTAGTTTCAATTTTTTTGTTAAATTAAAAAGCAAGACTCTCTTTATTAAATTTATGTTGGGTTAAATTTATTGTTATATTGGGAGTTTTTTTATATGGGCTCATAGTNTAGGCCCATAATTAAAACTTTTCTTTCATGGATTCATAATTAGTATTATTTTTTATATGGGCAAAGCTTATCTGAGCTAATGGCTATATATCGGGATTTTTTTTTCAGTGTGGGCCTTGGCCAAGGCCCACACTGGTCCTACTATGGATCCGCCCTGCTAAATATTTCTAAACTTGAGTGTGAATTAAACACATATTGAGAAACTGATGCAAGTTCTTCCGTTTTGAATAGATAGATTCATATATAATAATATTTTTTTTCAAAATTGCTCATGTATTTCCCTATTAGAGGTCTTCCAAAAATCTTTATTTTTCTGTTAGAGGTGTTCTAAAAATCTCTTTGATTGAATAACAAGTTCTACTACCGAATAGGGCATATTGACTTTGAAAAGAGAAATATTTAGAGAAGCTATACCTTTTCGACCAATACTTTGTGGAAAATCATTAGATAACAATATCCTCAACTCATCTAGGAGTGTTAAAGAAATAATACTTTGATTTAAGTTATCGTCTCCAATATAAATAGTATGGTTAGTGAGATACTAATATTGTTAGTATAAATAATCTAAATTTGATGAGTTACAATGTACTTTCAGAAATCATAAAGTACGCACAAAAATATTGACGTTAATTTTTTCAACATCACCATAAAAGGATCTTGACAATGTGCAATGACAGCAGAATTATTTATCATACTTTATAACTTGATGGCATTGGCATGAATCATTTAATTATTTCAAAAGTCAATATTGAAAATGCTCTTAATTACAAATTATTACTGTTTAATTAACCGACAATATAATTAATTGATTAAAGCTTACACAGTATGACATTAGTGTTTGCCTACTTTATATGAAATACTATCTTGTTATAATATTGTGTATGAGGAGCATGAGGAGAATAAAATAATATATGTGAATGACTATTTTGCTCCTGATGTAATTGTATTATTACGATTGTGACATCAGAAGTTTCCTATAAATAGGAGCTTCATTTATATAATGAAAAAACAACCTAGAGAAAACATTCTCTATATTCTCTATATTTCTCTCTATTTTATAACACGTTATCAGCACGAGTCTCTGCCCTCTAGAGCTCGATTTATAATATGACGAGAGTATGCTCTACAGTTGGGTCTTATAGACGATCCTCTGTATCAGAAATCAGATTATTACTTTTGTTCTTTACTCAAATCAATTAACTATACCAATTTATTTTGAGACTAGATTTTCGAGTTACCGCATATAGACCCACCAAATTGGACCTCCTCGGATCCAAAATTAATAGATGCAAATCACACCTCGTTTTCTAGCGGGAGGTCTAATTTCTCCCAGATGTGTACCATTTTTAAACTAGTACATGAAGAAAAATGGAAGCCTTGGGGACTTTCAGCTCGGCAACACTCAAAACCTGAAGAAACCCAATTTCATGGTGTGGCAAATGAACAGATGATCATTTTCTACGACGGTAAGGTTGTGGTCTTCGACGACTTCCCGACGGACAAGCCCAAGGAGATCCTGATGTTAGCCGGGAAGTTGAGCAGCGCCGCCCAGAACTGCCTCCCACAGCCCGGTGGAGTCCCCCACCGGTGTTAACCACTTGATTCTGATTTACAAATTGACAGGAAAAACTCACTAGCCAGGTTCCTGCAGAAGAGAAGGGAGAAGTATGAATATTATGGCTCAATTCATTCTCATCTTGATGAGAATAAAACAAATAAGAAATGGGAGTGTGATATTTGACAACTTTGAGTTAATTGTCTTTATTTGATGAAATTACTTAAATAATGCATGTGGTGGCATGACTTCAAATGAATTGTTCAAATGCGTAGTGTATTAATTATCCTCAATTTCATTTATCATTAAAATAAGTTGTGTTTATTTGAAATAAACATATTTCATACTACTCAATTTAATGGTAGCTTCATTTCAAGACCAATATTGATATATTAAATTATATATATTGGTATTATGAAATGTTCTGAAGAGTTATAACATATATAGTGCCTGAAGCATATAGTGTTCACATAAAATTGATTTATTATACTTTGATGATCAACTTATATATTGGATAATTAGCATGAGCAGTTGGATCATATAAGATAATTATTCATCATAAATTTTTCCCAAATGGTGCGTGGATAATCGAACATTTTCCATCTGCGATTTATTATTATGCACAATCTTATATCACCACCAATTCGTACCTTTATAGGCCAATATTACAAACTAGGTATACTATGATTTTTATACTTCGTCGGATTTTTAACTAGATATTTGAGAGTGCTAAATCCATTTGTGAATTCGGACCTTTGTTAAGGAAAATTGAATGATTTACATAATAATTTATAGAAATGATGCGTATACGATACGACTCTAAAAACAGAGGTTAAAAGTCTTTATGTCAAAAGGCATGATACACGTTCTGAATTTAAATATTGTGTGCACTTGAAGTGCATTTATTGCCGCCGAAAGATAATGTGATATGTTTGTGATAAATATGAATTATTGTGATGTTTACCGATATAAATAATGATGGTTTGCATATGAGAGGTTTTGTTCTCGATTGATGAAAATTATTACTAGCTAAATATTTGTGAATCAATATGACAAGGGGTACGATATATGGGCCTAGTACCTCCCAATGTATGTTACTAGATATTATGGATCCACTAGATAGACACATGATTATATGATTCGTAACTTGAAGTTACAAGATGTTTTGAGCAATGAATGTGCATATGACACGTAACCTGAAGTTACGAGATGATGAAAATTAGTGTCATATGAAAAAGCTAGTAATATATCCAACTGATATTATGAATTCTTGAAAGAAAAATAAAAATGTGCACATTACAAGTTCAAAGTTCTCCTATTATATATACATATTGAAATCGAGAACGACGGAGAATATATGAACTTCTTCTTTCAAGAAATTCAATATTGAAAATGCAGATCAGAGATTTGTTAAGACGAGGGGCAGAATAAATGATTGAAATTTATCACACTGGAAGTGTGCAAATAAACTGAATGATATTGATGGAGGTGAAATATGTGAAATATTATGATGGTGGAATAATACGCTGGAAGCGTTGATATTGTGATAATTATGGAAATATTATTATGGTGAATATATGGAATATGCGTTGTACTCCTTTTCCCTTGCCTGAGGTTTTGTCCCATTGAGTTTTCCCAGCAAAGTTTTTAATGAGGCAACAGGGATGGCGTATTCACATGAATAGTGTACTCTTTTTCTTTCATTAGGATTTTGTCCCACTGAGTTTTTCCTAATAAGGTTTTAACGAGACATATTCATGGTATAATGAGGATTACTGGATGATTGATAAAATTCCTCACGATAATAAGAAGATATTGGAGTAGTTGTACTATTTTTCCTTCGATCGAGTTTTTTCCCATTGGGTTTTCTTGACAAGGTTTTAATGAGGCAGCACGTGGATACTCCACTAAAAATGATCTTTTTGAGGGGGAGCAATATTATGCTTTCACAATGCTCAGGTTTTGTCCCACCGGGTTTTCCTGAGGAAGTAATGGATTGATTCTAAAATGATCAGGCTTTGTCCCAGCTGGTTTTACTAACATGTTGAAACAACGATACTTGATGGCCACAAGATAAACTTCAAGATGTTCAGATTATGTTTTGTTCGAATAATGATATTTAGAAAATAGTCATTCAAGGGGGAGTGTTATAATATTGTGCATGAGGAGCCTGAGGAGAATAAAATAATATATGCGAATGACTATTTTGTTCATGATGTAATTGTATTATTACGATTGTGACATCAGAAACTTCATTTATAATAAAAAAACAACTTAAGAAAACATTCTCTATATTCTCTATATTTCTCTCCATTTTATAACATTTTTAACCAGCATAACCCAATAACAACCGGACTCCCCAATTTTCACGTTGCAGTATTTTAATTTTTAATAGACTCCTATTAGTGTGACACGCATTACGAATGGGGCGACCAAAAACACAATCATCCACTTTTACTTTTTTTCTATATTCACAAATCATCTGCAATGTAAAGCTTGACAAAGTCAAACACGTGCAAGCAACAATGATATGTCCTCCCACTATTATTTAAAACAGTAAAAAAAAAAATCAGTCCAACAAGAAATACATATTTATATATAAAATTATTACCCGGCCGGCCCACATTTTTCTTGCATACACCTTCAAAACTATTAAATAAAAACACCCTTTAAATAAAAATTTCTCTATATTATTACCCCAACCCCCAAAATTCAAAGCTATCAACCAAAACCCATGGGCGAGGAAGAGAAAAACGAGCCAATTACCTTCCCGAAGCTCAGATTTCCATTTCTACCCCTATCCTCCGCCGCCACGCATTCGCCGGACCACCACCACCAGCCGCCGCCGCTCGAGACCCAGGCTTCGGTGCCGTTCAAGTGGGAGGAGCAGCCCGGGAAGCCCCGACCCTGCACCGACATCATAACTGTACCCGAACCCGGATCCGGACCCGCCAAGCTCCCGGAGCCCCCTCCTTGCCGGCTAATGCTCCTCGCTGACTCCGGCGGCGGGAGAATTACCAAGATGCCCTCGCCCACCACGGTTCTCGACGGACCGTACGTGTACAGCGTGGTCCGGCCAAGGTTCTCCTCCTTCCGGCTCTTCAGGGAGCCGTTTGACGGCGGCGGCGACAGCCCCCGCGGCTCCGTGGACGGGCTGGTCGGAGACGGTGGGGCCCACAAGAGAAAGGGGTTTCTTGGCCGGGGCTTGAGGTTCAAGGGCGATGGGAGATTGATGGAAAGTGGCAGGGGTAGTTTGGGGTTTTCATCACCGGCCTCGGCTGAGGGGAAGCTGAAGAGAAATGGAAGCTTTACGAGCCTCTCACAACCTGCGTCTCCTCGTCTCTCTGTGAGTTCTTCATATTTATATTTTGTCCTTAAATATTTTGTTGCATTATTGTTATTATTATTATTATTATTATTACAACTTCTTGTTATGTTATTTTTTTTTTTCTAAATTGTTATGTTATTTTAAAAGAATAAAAATATACTCTCTGTTTAGTTTTAACTTTTAAGCGTTACTTTTTTGTTTCTAATTATTTCTCGTTTTAAACTATTTTTCAATTATTATATAGCATAAGAAATTTTTAAAGAATGAAAAAAAGATAATTAAATAAGAAATGTTCAAAAACAGTGAAAAGATAAAAAGAAAGGATAACAACAATAAATGAAATAATGTATATGAGTTATACAAAAATTCTATAAAGCCATCGCATGGTTTTCTTATAGAGCCATTCACCACTTAATGTATTGACACATGTCCAAAGTATATTTTATTGTAGGACACGTGTCAATACACTATTGTCAAAATTGATGTATTATATACTATTTAAAAAATTTAGTTGAAAATAATTTTAAGCACAATCAAAATTTCTAGATTAAGCCACTTTGATCATGGGCGCTATTAATTATTTAATTTTATTATAATCATTATTCCTAAAAAATTATGACTTAGGAAATAAAACTCGGCTTTAAGTCAAAATGAGAACACCTGAGTCCTACATTCCGGTTATAGTGTGTAGACAAACCTCATTTAATAATTACATGCCACGCAGTCTAACAATTATAGATCTATCCACCATACTTTCTGTATAACTCATACTTTGTAACAATATAAATTTTCACGTGAGGCCTATTATGCAATTTGACTCCTCATACATATATTCATACTATGAATGACATATTTTTATTTATATTATTGTTTAGAATATGATATTTTAGATCTGCGTAACAATTTACTGTTGTAACAAAATGCTTACTTATGTGATTAAATACTGCATTTCGATTTATATTAATTTTTAGAGTGACATTTTAAATAAGAGCGTTACTGTTATTCTGTCAATAATGTTGGTATATGATGGTTGTTGTAAGATTTAGAGAATCGGGCAACAAGGTGCGATCTCACGCAGATGAAGCGCATCATAAGATGATGTGTTTAGGTACACCATAGTGATGGGAGAGTAGTCCAATAGATATATAAGTTAAGTCCAATTTTTCTATATAATCAATGTAGGACAACTTGATACTCCAACAATTGTGTCATGTGTGGCTAAAATAAATCCCTAGCCATTAGGGCAGTGCAAGAAAAATAAATACTGGCGGCATAAGAGGTGCATGACTTTAAATTAAAATAATACTATAAGCAATTCTGGAATCAGACCCAGCATATTTGACATAACATTAATTTATCTTTGCAATAGGTCCAAAATTCATTACGGAGTAGGTATAATCTGTGCTCACAGCTTTTAATATGTGTTTGTCAATTTGCATGAAAAGAATAATAAACATTTCAAAGTTTGACAAATTTGACAATTATATGTCCTTGATGTTGGGCATTTTCAACTTTCTTTTTTTTTTTTGCCAAAACGAGGCATTTTCAACTTTCACCACTATGTGACTGACAGCACGTCATCAACAGAACAAAGACAACTTTATTTTTATTTTTCTTTTTTGAAGTAATGCTAAAACTTAATAGCATAGAGTCATGACACAATTTTTTATATTATACATNTTATATACGAAAGGTTGAAGCACGCTGTATCGTGGAAAAGTTCAAAAAGAAAATCAAAGAAAGATGGGCTCCATTTGAAGGTCTAAAAGCTTTATTTGCTGGCCACTAAATTATGTAAAAGCCTATGACATAATTCAGTACTGTCTTGTAGCTCATTTGCGTGAATACTTACTTAAAACGTGCCAAAAATATGGTCCGTGGTTGTTATTTCATGAAAGATGTGTGAATGGAATTCAGGATTGATGCAATTGCATTGTGTATCATACTGTAGTAGTGATAAATGTAAAGTGACAGTTTCCAAGTAGCCTATAATAATATAATTTCAGCTCCTCTTAGCTAGGTCTAACAGTAAGCCAATTATTGTATTGTTTTCTTAACACATGTACACTTTCGAATCAATATGGCATATTATAAGAAATAACATAATCAAATGAGTGACATTTCAATGTATAAATTAAAATTTTAGATTTATTAAATAAATCAAAAATTTATTAAGCAGCAAGTTAAATCAACCCACATAAGTTTTCAATAACCAAAACAGCATTTTGAAATCCGTAGTAGAACGAAAACAACATAGTAATAAATCAACCCACATGAGTTTTCAAGGCATATTGAAATAAGAAAACTACAAACACAGTTAAGTGGCCAACAAACTAAATGCAAAAACACAGTGCATCTTGCATGTTCAATGTCACATACAAACAATACCCTTCAAACAAGGTACAGTACTAAATTTCAGGTTATTTATTTCAAAATCCCGAGCATAAAATGTCTAATTTGCCAAGTCTCAACCCTGTTTCTTCCCTGTCATGCCAGCGACTACCTGCAAAATGAGTTGAATCCAACAGTGTAAAGGAAAAAGACAAATCTTCATGAACTTCAAAAGAATAACGCAAAAAATGGAAAAAAAAAAATAAATAAAGAAAAGAAATAGAAAAAAGACAAGGTCATGAGGAGCATCTGATATTGGATAACTATTATCTTACCAAACATCTTCACATTTAAAGCTATCCCAAGACAAACACCATGTGCATCAATGCAAATGTTCATTTAAAGATCGAAGCCAATGAATGACTAGACAGGTAATATGTGTGTGTGTGTGTGTGTGTGTGTGTGTGTGTGTTGCAAAGCTGTGAAGTGTCTAAGTGGAAGACTCCATACATCATTGAATGAGGGAGATGAGATTTCCTATTCCAAAATCATGTTCCAATTCATGTTTCATTCCATTGGAGGAATGACACGTGTCCAATCCAAGTATAAGAAATACAACAACGTGAAAATTAGGAGTGTTATGTAATAGTATGAAACAACAATTACGTAGAAATTTACACAACGCATCTTGGGATTGTGGAAGGTTGATTCCACCGTGAGCACCATGAATTGCATTGGACACGTGTCAATTATCCAATGGAATGAAACAGGAATTGGAACACATGATTTTGAAACAGGAAATTTGTTCCCTCTATGAGGACCCATAACTTACCACACTTTATCATAGCAAATATAAAAAAAAAAAAAGAAAAAACGAAAAACCTGATCATCCTTTCTACTGAAAAAGCAAGAAAGAACTCATCATCCATGACGAACAAGATTGCGTAGGAATTTAGACAGTGGACTTTAGAGATAACACCCAATCACATCGATATATATGAGACATGTTGGAAATCAAGCTTCCTAGTGCATGAAATTTAGCTCCCACCTTGCATGTAGCAATATAATATACCCACTACTACTACTACTACTACTACTACTACACATACACACACTCACCAGCACATACATATATAATTATATAAGCTTGATCTATAAGAAATAAATAAAACGTTAGTGGCAAGGAAGGTCGCGCGTCTCGTTGCCTGTTATGAATAGAAGCAGGCGTACTACTTCTCAACCTACCGACAGCAGCCTTATAAGCAGATTTTACTGCAGCTAGACAGTATATTGGCACAATCAAAATATGGTCAATCTATAGATGACCATGCCATTTATCACATTTACCAATAAACTACTCAGGCCAAGAAAAATAATCCGATACATGAATATGTTTCATGAGGATACAACGTATGCCCATTCATTTGGTGCACAACACCACCACCCCTCTCCATCTTAACGAGGCCAAATATTTTCAAAAGGACAAATATGTGAAACAAAAGCATCACTAGAAAGTGTACACATAGGTTAACACAGTAATACAAACATTCATCTACATAACAAGAAGTAAGAAGTAACGGGGAATCAAACGAAGTATCCTTTGAAGAAAAAAAAGCAATTTCTCGTTAAAATTTGAAGGCACTCAACATAACACTTACATCGCCTAAAGCTGGTGGAGGTACTTGCTTTGATGATTCAAATGAATCCAGTATAGGCCTTACTACAGCGGGAAGGAACAGTCCTACAAATGCCACAGTTCCACTTGTCTTAAGAACATGATATTGGCAAACATATAAAAACAAACAGATTGTAATTAGCATCAAAGGACGGCTTTTGGGCACACAAAATGCTTCCGCCTACAAAAACATCATCAGTTCACAAATCTTAATGAAAATTCCCAACTCTTCAGGGTCATCATTATCATTTACAGAAAAAGGAAATAAATACTAACAAACAATACCAGAAGCTTCCGAAATTTCCCTTCTTCATTCACCTCACTCGAAATTAGGGCAAAATTATGCGACCTGGTCAACTAATTTTAACTCCGAAAGAAATGATTTTTAGCACTTAATCAAATGCAAAATCCCAAATTCAAATTTTCCTGCATCTGATTTAAGAAGCAAAGACGACTTAACAAAATGTTCACATCCACAAGAAATCAAATCAAGGAACGGAAGTACTGACCAACGCCGGCGATGAGGCAAGAAGCGGCGACTACAGGCTCTTGCGCTACAAGCATTCTCAGCTTTTCCATCATCGGCATCTTTTCCAACTGCTAATTTTGTGCTATTTTTCCTTTTCTGTAAATTGCTATTTTTCTCAAAGTGTGGCTCTGTCTGGAAGCGAGCTTCAAAGTTCGTTAAGGAAGAGGATGGCTTTCGGGTCCCTGGATCTTGACTGGAGATTAGTTCTGGGCTCCCTAGTGGTGGATTATTTAAATGGGCTAGTAGATCACAGGCCCAATAAGACCAGTTTTTCAGAAAAAACAAAAATAAAACAAAAAAAAATGAAGTTTTTTGTTAGAGCCGTTTGTATATGCGATTCAAACCTAGTGCAAACACAATTTATTTGGCTCGTTAAAGCTTGAGCTCGGTTTGTTCGTTTACTTAAATGAGTTGAGCTAAAACGGCTAATTGAGCTCATTTATTAAACAAGAAGAGTAGATCTTGATCACGAACCACTTGTATTTTTTTATGGTTTTTGAATGAAATAGTCGAGATAAACTTGTTCACGGATTAATATTTCATATTTGAAAACTCGTCTAAGGTTTTCGATTTATTAAATGAGTCAAGTCGAGCTCGAACTGTTTGTTAGACGGGCACGTGCATGAGTTACTCGGCTCGGCTTGAATAACGCCCCAACAAAATGGGTAGTAGCACATGAGTGTGTGAGTGAGAGAGAGATTAGAACACTATACACACAAATATCAAAAATATTATTTATACAAACTTCTTTTTTTTTTNCAATTTATACAAACTTCAAAATATAGTTGCTCTAGACATCTATATCTATATAAGAATTACCATTTTTAAAAAATAGTAAGTCAAATTTCGGTCAACATTATTACCTACTATTCTTAGTAACTTTTTTGTTTTTTTATTTTTCAAAAATTTCCAGCAGCATTAAATTATGCCTAAATTGGTGGGTTTGGTTTCATTAAGTTTTAAAAATTTCAATCATTTGAATATAACTTTAAATACAAAATCCCTTTTATTTGATTTTAAAAATTTGATTGTGAGATTCCAAACAATCCGAAAATTTTGTCTTTGAAAATTTGAGTTGTCTCATTTTGGTTGTCGGGCTTAATTCAAAATCTCTTCCTAATATAAAGGATTTTGTTCAAATTGAATTCCAAAAAAATCTAATCACATGCTTTTATTCTTGGACGGATAAATAAAATCATTCCATAGATGAAGGATATTAGGCCACTTTAAATTAACAAATATCTTGGAAATTACCAAATCATAATAAATTTAGATTTAATTGGTTTTAATTTGTACGAAATTCATAATGGTTTAAGAATTTCAAATCAATTGAAATTCATCTCTTTAATTTTTTCCTCAAGTTCAAATTTTACAATAAGTAAGTCAAAATTCAAATTTATTGTTTCAAAAATCTTTATATATATATATATATTATACATATATTATAAGAATAACCATTAACTCAAAATAGTATACATATATATATATATGCATATATTATAAAAATAACCATTAACTCAAAATAGTAGCAAAAAGATAGGTCAAAATTTAATGCAACCCATAAATAATAAGTTTTATTATTTTTTTTAATTTTTTTCTTTAAAAAATCATACAACATTAAATGCTACCTTAAATTTCGAGCTTTAGTTTATTTTAGTATTTAAAAAATTCGGCTAAGATAAATTAAGTGTGCATGTTTTTATTTTTATTTTGTTTTCTTAGAAACAACGAACAACATTAAAATCACGGTCTCTATATTTATAAAATCTCAATTCAAAATATAACAAAAGTTTTAGAATCTCGGTCTTTATATTTGTGTCTTTCAAAAAAAAAATATTGAATGCTAAAATATTCTTTAAATTTCATAATCTATCAATTAATTTTAATTTCTTAATAATTACTATGTTTATTTTTTATTACTACGCATAACGTAAAAATAATTAATTCATCATTAGATATATAATTTATAATCTTAATATACTATCATTTGGTTTAGACATTTATTATATGAATCATAAAATATTTTTATTTTATAAAATTAAATATATTTAAAGAAAATAAGGAAATTTATTTGGATCAATCGGGTTATTGAACTAGGGTACTATCCAGGTTGGTTGAATTACTTTTAGATGATATTTAAAATAGTAAAAAAAAACTTGACACAATTTGGATGGTCACAGGTAACTAAGTTATGTATCAGTTTGACCATACCAAATCGATTATTGAACCTAAATATAAATTTTAATATTGAAAACACTTTATTACGTGAATGTAATGTAGTCCAATTGTCCAAACTTCAAATAATCATACTAACAATACTTTTATGACAACATGTTTAATGATTAATGAATATTTATATATCATTTAATTAATATTTATGTGAATAAAATAATATTTTATTATAATTTTTACTAATGTACAGTAAATATGGTTTTCAGAATCGAACTGTCATCGAAACGATTAAGTTATTCTATTAAATCATTTGTGGTTTGTTCAGATTTTAATTTATAAATAATTTAATATCTATATATATACATTTATATATATAGAGTACTTTTTGTAATAAATTTAAGTAAAATGTGTTACTTAAATATCTAAAAAATTTATAAATTCAAATGTTTAAACTAATTGATAAACAATTTATAAATCTCTATTTTATTTAAATATGTAATTTTATTTAAAATAATTTTGAATGTAACAAAATTTATTTTGAAAATCGTATCGGTCCTACCAGTCCAACCGACTGGTGTTGACGGATTCGATAGAAAATATTTTATTCAAGCGAACTAAAATGGTTATAAACCTATTCTCGGTCCATCCAGTCGGATTGTGTCCAACCTGTTAAAAACAATGGGTAAATCGTAATTAATGATATTTATATATTTAATTTGTAATATAAAATCGTAAAAATATTTTTCCGTGCATCGCACGGGNATAATTTACAGTTTTGCACATCCTTGTATATATACACACATATATAGAGCAGAGACAACTCAAACAAACACTCCTACATATACACACATATATGAGCCTAAAATTTCACAAAAACACACACATTCACCAATCAGCATGTGGGCAGCATCCAACCAATCGTCCACCCGAGCAACAACCCAGCACCGACGAGTCCCAATCCTAAAGCAAAAACAATAGCATATTTTCCAGCATCCAACACATCCCGGGCCTTCTTGGCCCGTTTCCTGTTCGAACACTTGAGCCACCTGCTTTTCCGCATTTTTCCATTTCCTGAGGTCCCACAATTAGGCGATGTTACTGCAGATACAGAGGATCCAGACTCATCTTTGCTGTTCTTGAATTGAAAATACGTATTCTCCAACTGCAGAAAGTGGACCCACTGTTTGTAGGCGAATATCTGGGATGCCTGTCTTAGTACGAGCCTGACAACATGCTCCTTCTCAGAACACGCTCGTTTCATTACCTCCTCAGCCTCTCTGGCTCGTGTCTGAGAATGACGTAATGCTTCTAGAAGCTGAGCTCTGCTTGTGTCACTCTCACTTTCGCCCGTTTTCTTGTAGATTGGGCTGTTCCTGAGATTATTATAAGACATTGATGACTCACAATACATTAGATCTCAACAGATACAAAAATGCAAGTGCAGGCATGTAATAATATTTGCACCTCCATACATCAATCATAAAACCAATAATGTTAGCTGAAGTCCTGAAAGCATGTTTTTTACACAAAATCATACATGACTATACGAAATGGCACTAAAAACAACTGAATGTACAAAATAGAAGCAATATATTTATATATATATTACCTTGATATCTTGTCGACACCTAACACTAACCGAACATCAGCTGATTTCCTAAGTTTCTGACAAGAATACCCTGCAAGCGAACATCCTTGTCTAGAATCACGACTACAAACATGACTGTGATGCTCGATGCCAGCCTTCTGAACTCGTAACAACGTTGAGTTCTCATCACAACTAAAACAACTACTCATACCAATACGTGCACTTTGAGGCCTCGGGAGGTCACAGTTATCTAAAACGTCGTGCGAACTTTGCGCTACCAACAAAGCCAACTCTTCAGTATCCGCCGTTCGCCACCAAGGCGCATTTTTCTCCGAATCGAAACAAACGTCATCTGAATTTTTCGAAAATTCACAACTACCAACATTCGAGTCTTCTATTTTTTCAGAACCTTCTTTAAGCAATTTGAGATCTTGACTTTCCAAGGGAGTTGTTAACTGTTCGCCTGCCATGACTTGTCGGTACCCATAATTCGGCTGTGTTTGTAGCCACCATCTTGAGGTTGGGGATAAATTGGAAGTAGTAGGATTTAGGTTGAAAGGGAGAAAGAAAGTGGTGAGAATATCTTCTTGGGTGTTGTCTGGATTTGGAGGTTCGGTTTCGGGGTGTTTAACTGAAGGGGTTACTGAGGGACAGCAAGCTAACTTAGGGGCTCGTTTGGCGTCTTCTTGGACTAAGCATCGGTTGGCAGTTCTCTGCCAAGCGGCCCTAGCTTCCGCGAATGCCATTATTCATCCATTTTTGTTTTTTAACAGGAAATCCTCTGAAAAATAAGATTCCAATTTCCAAATAACATGTGAAAAATGATGCCGATTTTTTTTAAATTGAATATGAATTCATGACCAGCACAACCAAATTAAACCAAAAGGCTAATGATGTAGAGATACAGTTAAAAACAATAGAGGGCTGACAGTACTTATTAATCAACAATCAATCACATGAATATGCTAATTTTCCATAGTTAAGCAACTCCTACAATCCATACACAATCAGCAGAAGTTCATAATCTGAAAACCAATCAAACGGCAACAGAAGAATAACAAGAATAACTCAAGATTCGACACTACACACAACTGCAGTGCTGTCCACTATTTTCACCGTTAGATCAAGGCACAAATACCAACATGGATGTGTACGTTGATCATACGGTGAAAAATCTTTGATTTCACTGTAGTTGTATGATCTTGTAAGGATCAGCCAGCTGCCAAATGAGTATAAATCTAAATCAAGAAATAGAAAGGGACACAGCAGCCCCACTGAAATTCTCACACGCAAACCCATACAACACACCAATTAATCAAATTACCCATTAACACAAAAGCTCTGCGATAATTTCGTGTTCTTTAAAGTTAAAAAATTCATATAAAAAAGAGACCAATTATCAAACTCAAGTAGCTATTAGAACCTGGAAAACTTTGAACGCCAGTGGATAAAGGAGACGGAGATGCGCAAATGGCTTTGGATCCAAGAGAAATCCAGTCGGCTGAGCTCCGAAATTCCTTGTTCTTCTGCCTGAGAGAAGGAGATGGCTTTAGGATTTGCTTTTTTCTTTTTCTGTTATAAATTCGCTGTTGTCGGTTAATTTTTTGCCTTTGTACGACAATCGAATATACTTCTCTCTTACACTGTTTACCATCCTCCTCTTTTTGGATAAATATTTTTCAAAAAGAATAAAAAACTAAAAATAGAATTTAGAAATAGAAACAAACTAAAGAAGACATAAGCATTGATTGTTTCATTATTGTACAACAATTTTTATATTTTCGCACAATTATTATGCTGCATCATACAATAATTTTTTTCTACGAATCTATGGCCGTTCAGTATATATTTTTCTCGTAATACTTTTGAAATGCTAGGAAATGAAAAGAAAAAGGTAAATAGTATATTTGGTCTGATCCTAAAATGTTGCCAGGCAAAAAATTGGACTGTTCATATTGGATATTTTATTGGGATAGATATAAAAACATTCATACTCTTCCAATGAAAGTGACTCATCAGCATCATAATCCAACAAGCATCACACGCAATTAAGCCAAAGTGGGATTAATTTCTGTAGTGGACCATTCACTAATTGTGCAATCTAATTAATGGTCTTTACTCCACCCATAATATCAATTAATCCATTTAATTCCGGTTTTAAAATATCTCTTAGACTTTCAACATAACTAGTAGTTCATCATTTACATATACACATATATAAGTAAACTATTATAAATTATTATCTATGCATATTCTTGTACTTCAAAAGTTTCGGGCCGACCCACTACATCAAGGGACGCATCGTTCATTGGAAAATTGAGTTCATGTCAATTTAGGCCCAAAACGTAAAAGAGGAGCCCAAGAGCTCATATGACCACTCATGTACCGATCTCTCTATAGCCTGAGCGTCGATCTGTTGGCTAGCACCTTTTCGCCGACCTCTCTGCAAAGTGTGAACAAGATCCAGTAAAATAACCGTCCAATCGGTTCCATCCTCAAAAACCAAATTTTTGCATAGCTACACGTGCACTCACCTAGCCCTTTAATTAATTGGCACACGACCATCATTATTTTCTCACTTCAGAAAGGGACACGAATACGAACAACACTAAAGGCTAATTTTTCAAGTACATAAATCACTTATACATCGACCTATAAATTTTCTGTAATGACAATCTCTCCACTGTTTTTGACAATCTCTCATAGTTATCATATTTTCATATTTTCGTTCTTAATCTTCAGTTTTACGCAATTAATTAGTTTGGTAACAACCTGTTATCAACAAATTGGCGCTAGAGATAGGGCCGAATCAAGAGTTTTGGTGAATCTTTTTGTACTTATCTTGGTGAATTCACGTATTCATACCAACTATCTCATCCACAAGTAATCAACCAAAATAACGAGGGAAACTCTCACCCTTAGCAATATGTTACTCAAATTTTCTAAAATCCTGCTTCTGTCAAAGGTCTCAATGAACTTTTTGCTTAAATGCCTCCGCAACAATCCTCCAATAATCTACTTTAAAATCCTTCCCAGAAATATCCTATTCAAATAAATGTTTCATTATCCCAAGAAGGCCACTCTCACGAGCACCATGAGTCTCGTGATAGGGGTAAAGAGAAGCAGAAGATTGATTGTCATAGAGACCGCGAAAGCATGGGCGAACGCCAAGCCCACTCGGGAGCCAACATGAGCTCAAATGCCAGATCGATGTTCAGCTGGTTGGGCAACAAACGAGACGATCTCCGCCAGCAAATCACCAAAAGAACCCTCAGAAAAGAAGTTAAGGAGATCGCCCCATGAAAAAGCTGATAGCTGAGCTTGAGGCCCGAAAAACTTTAGAGACGATAGATCGACTTATCTCTAATCCTCAGTCATCCCCAAAAGTCGTGTCAACAAATCCCACTTCACCGCTCTCACTTCATATTCTAAATGAGGTGTTCCCCGTCAAAATCAAAGTTCCCCAAATTGGAATTTGTACAACAGTGATACCGATCATGATTCTTATTTGGGACAATATACACCATGGATGGATCTCCACGGGACCAGTGACGCTCTCTGATGTCGGACCTTTTCTTTAACTTTGGGGCACAATCCCCAACGGTGGTACCACTCACTGCCCATGAGGTAGATTCATAACTGGGAGCAGTTGCGATCGCAAACATTGTCCAACAACCTGAAGAAAGATTGAAGGATTACATTCAATGCTCGAGTCCACAATATGGAGTCTTGTCATCCTGATACTTTGTTGGTCTCAGCGTATGTCGGTCTCTGACCCAGTTCAATGTTCAGGTGGTCGTTTTGCTAAAATAAGTCGACCACCTACCAAGAATTTTTAGCCCATGCCCAACAACATAACATTGCAGAGGAGTTGATGTCTCTGCCGGTGTTTGGAGTTCCTCATAGAGATCCCTCTAAGTCCAAAGATGCTCAATCCCTCAGAGTCCCAGAAGATAAAGAATCTCGGCTGGCCCACATCAAGGCTGCCCGGGAATGACAAGAGGAGGCGGCGGCCAGTTATAAAGGTGTTTATTCCATTGAGGCCGACGCCATATTTGAAGAAACAAAATACAAGGGCATTCTGCCCGATCCCAAGCCAATCATCAGAGATGAGGCAGCCCTTGATAAATCGAAATATTGTGTCTACCACAAGTGTCACGGATACAATATCGATCAATGTCGAAACCTTAAGTCGACTTTATTGAAGGCGATCCACCACCCTCAACTAGATCATTTCATTCGCCCACAAGTCGATCACAAAAGAAGGTGAGATGGTTATCTACCATCGAACTACAACGTGTCGATTACTGCCAAATAAGATCAAATAATTAACTTGTACCCATGCCTTTAACCGAAAGATAAGAAGGTGCTTGGATATTAATTATTTTAGTTTTGTTTGGATTTTTTTTATTTGGTATAGTTAATTTTGGAATTTATATTAAAATAATATTTAAAAATAAAATAATTATAGTTGATTTGATCTAAAAGTATGAGAGTGATGATTTGAAGTGATAGTTAGTTAAAATTATGTGAGTAGATGAATAGTGAATTGAAGGTGATGTAATGTGTAATAATGATTTATTGATATCATTTAATCATATTGATAATATCTATTACGATATAATAGCAATAAGAAAAAAAATACAAAAATAGCATTACAATTTCCCACTCAAATTTTTACTTTTTACTAATAATGGAAATATTTTTTAAAAATTTTTGGATTCTCCCGCCCATCACATGCTTTCAAATTCGAAATTCATTCCACCAAATCACTATATATCCAGTCAAAATCCTAAACCTATATATCTGGTCAAAGCCATAAATTTGTTATATATGTTTGAAGATTTTTGTATTTTAAAAAATAGAAAATGAAATATATATTTTACATATTTTATATATATCAGGTCAAAGAATACTACATTGAAAAGCATGCTATATAATAATTGATTCAACAAAATATTTCAAAATATTATTTTTTTTTTTAAATGATGATTTTCAAATTAAATAAATTCCTTTTACATATACAATAGATAAAACAAATTTACCTTTTAAGAATGCTATCTATTGTTAACAATCTAATCTCTTTATTTTTCTAACAACTTACTTAAATAATTTCAAAATATTAAAATTCTTAATCATCAAAATATTTTTTTTAAATTATGATTTTCAAATTAAAGAAATTCTTATTACATGTACAGTAAATAAAAAAAAAAAATTGAGAAAAAAAAAGGTTTTACACTATCTCTCAATATATTTTCCTTATTTATCATATCAACTTAATTTATCTCAACATCTTATTTTCGAAAATATTTGTCAATCAATTTATATAATATAAAAAAATTCCAAAAACTTGAGGATCTATTAAGAATTCGATCTGAATATTTATCTTACAACTTACTTAACAAACCACACATTTTTCCAATAATAAAAATCCTAATCATCGATCACTACGAATTTGTCAATCACTTGAAGCTTTAATAATATCTTCATAGATCACTACGAATTCTAAAAACCAATTGATTTGGTTTAGTTCGTGTATTTATATATTCCTCATGTATAAACATTTATTAATATATAAATGTTTTTTAAATTTAAATATTAGTCTCTATGTGACAATGATTTGATTTTGCTTTTAAGGTCGCATTATTTTTCAAGTAAATATTAAATTAATCGATTACTATATAATAGAGAGAGAGAGAGAGAGAGAGAGAGAGAGAGAGATTTACTTGA
>BKCP01005317.1:544035-562191 GCA_008636005.1 Striga asiatica | reverse complement strand
AAAATGGCGGCTGGATGAAAATTCATATTCAAATTAAAAAAAATATATATATTATTATGAGAAAGATATTGTGTAAGCCTTAATTCCTAAAAATATTGACAATAAATCTGGCCAATAATGAGAAAGAATATTGAAAATCTTACTTCTAAAAAGTCTGATCAATCATTTTAAAAGTCAAACATGTAAATTTGGTTACAAAAATTCGGTCAATCATTTAACGAATAAAACGTTTGAATTTTTTTGAAAACTTTCGAAAAGTCATGTCAACTTAATTGTTAAATGTTATTTTATCTATATTTATCTATCTACAAATATCATATTTTATGGTCACAACTAAAAATTCGTATTTATCTAATAAACAATGTTAATTTCAAAAATTATTTTTTATATTCGGATAGTTCAACTTAATTGATTATTTTTTTGTTCATATTTATTTAACTACAAAATCTTTTAAAGTTTAGAGAGAATCTCATATTATGTGGGTCTTGGTACATATTTTTTTTGTACATATCCATTTTTCATCTCATATCCAAATTACAAATTTTAATGTGAATATTAAATATCTCATGTTTATTAAATATAAATATATATATATATATATATATAGGGATTGGTTCAAATAAAAACTAGTTCTGGTGTGAGAACTGTGAGAACCATATTTTGTGCTATTTTTAATTGTGTATGATGCTATTTTTAATATCACATGGTGCTATTATATTCACAAATGTTAATATAAATTGTGTTGCTATTTTTAATAAAATACATTCATGTTAAAAGAGCACTAAAACACAATCAATCATGGTACTACATACAATTAAAAATAACGGTTCTCACGCCAAGACTTGGTTCTCATTTGAACCACATTCAATATATATATATATATATATATATATATATATTCAAAAAGCATGACGATCATATAATTAATTTTATCATATATCATGTGTTAGATGTTATTAATTTGGTTGAAGACACTCATTATATTCAAATAAATAATGTATAATTTTTCATATTTTGTATTTCTTTTCTTACAATAATGAGATGTTAAACATAAATAATTATGTTTATTATAAAGTTTAGAGAAGGTATTAAGTAAAGAGCTCGTCCGCATCGCACGGGATACGCACTAGTTGAAGATAGTGAGGTTAGATTAAAGATAGTTAGATTTGAGTTAAAAAAATGTGATTGGTTAAAAATGATTGAATTTTTTTTTAGTAAAATTTGTATCCAAGCGTTCCTCTCTCTTTTAATTACGACTAAAATCAATAATCTATACTTATATTAAAGGGGGTACTATTTACTAAATTAAGTAGCCAGAAAAGTCAACAGCATTTATTGCATTACTATTTCCGTATTTTATACTATATAAAAGGATATTCTATTTACTACATTTACTATCCAGAAAAGTCAACTGCATTAAATGTCATTACTATTTTGGTATTATAATATTTTATTTATTTAATTGATTTATTCATTTGTTTTATTTTAAAAAGGTAAGTATAGTAAAAAGATTTTAATAATAAAAAAAACAAATATCAAATAAAAATGTACACTTTGACTTATTTGATTATATTTGGTATTTGATTATACCAAATATATTTCTATTTAGTATATACATTAAATACTTAATAAAATATTTATTTATTTTATTTGTCAAAGTTAAGTATAGATTTGTTTATATTATCAAATCATAAAAAAATATTAAATCCATATTGTAAAATAAAAATTATATAATTTCATAACAATTCTACTACACTATTTAACAATATTCCTTTTTTATTATATAATAAAATAATAATTAAATATTATATGGTGAACAACAATAAGTAAAACTGTTACTTTCTCTTATATCAAGGGATAAATTTATATGCTAAAATTAAATTTTTATTAGTATAAATGTTTTAATGAGATAATATATTAATTATTTTACAAGCTAGCTCTAACATGCTCATATTTAATGTTTTAAAAGATGTAGAAAAAAAACTTATAATAACTCTATTGTTTTTTAGACTTAAACGTTGATTAAAAGAGGTAAAAATTCCTAATTTTTTAGACTTAAACGTTGATTAACACCATAGATTGAGAGTTTATATTTAGTAAAATTCCTAATTGTAATAAAAAAAATAAATTTTGCTATATTTTAGAATATCTTTAAATTCATTATAAAAAAAAAAAAAAAATCTGCAATGAAAAAAGCAAGTCAGCTATATATCGATTTGTTGTACTCCTCAAATACATTCACAATTTGGCTACAAGGAAATGAAACTCATTATTAAAATATTATTTTGTCAGTAGTCTTAATGTACAAGAGACTTTAAGACTCCACTTGAATATTATAAAACTTTTGTTGAACATTATACAATTTCTTGCGTATTATAAACTTTTATTAAATATTGCATCTTATAATATAATATTCTCCAAATAAATATATCTCGTGTTTCGCACGGGTCACGTACTATATATATCTCGTACATTTTTCTTTATTCATGTATATAATTATAAGCCTGGATTTTATAGCCTTAAAATTATGCACTCCGTGCATCGCACGGGCTCTGTACTAGTCATAATTAATAGGCCTTTTACCGAAAGATTAGCCTTCGTAATCATCTCTTATAATTACGACTTAAATAAATAATCATAATTAATTTACTTCCTTTCCAGCTCACCTCCCAATCCAAAAAAACCGGCCGTTACACACACAAAAAGACTCACACTAACACATAATGAAACCGAATCTTATTATTTATCTACCGTAATCTGTCTGGAATTCTCCACCAAAATCCTCAAATCACCTCTCTCTAAAATTCCATCCAATCCACCCCATCCCAACCGATCAATTTCTGGCTAAAGAGCAAGGGAAATAAAGATGGCGGCGGCGGACAACGTCAGCGGCAGCATGGGCAGGTGCGAGAAGCTGGATCGGGCGGCGAGCTGGGTGGGGACTAGCGTCGCCACCGCCTTCTTCGCTTCTCTCGAGCGATGCTCGTGCATCCACCTGTCCACCGACGATGACGACATGTACGATGACGAGGAGGCTAAGGATCGGCCGCTCATGCTTACCAAACACCCTTCATTCACCACCGACGCCCCCTCTCTCCGCCACCAGCCAGCCGCCGCCGATGATAAGGTCCCCCTGCCTCAGCAACTCACCGGCAAATCATAAAACCTGTCTATTATTACGCTTGCGAATGAATCTGGAAATTGAGTGGATGACAAGAAGAATCCGTCTCGTGTTTCCTAGAATTTGCCCCCCTTTTTTTTCCCCTTTTTTCTTGTGTCGTTTGATTTGGCTTTTGTGTGTGTTTAAGAATTTGTAACCTTTGTGAAATTGAAAATGTTCCTAATTTGGGCAAAAGGAGCACAAATGTTGTGCTGTTTGGATCGCCGTTGCAGTTTTCATCAGTTTTTATTCTCTATTTCTTGTTGCTGCCCCTCTCTGATTCACTGATACTGATAGGTGTTATATTTGTTTGTCCTTTTGAGCAACTTTAAGCTGATTAATAGAACATTGTTGAACAATTGAGCACTTGAACATATGTTTCTTTTTTTATTTCAATGATACCATGATGAAAATGTCCTCTTTCTCCCTTCATGATAATACTAATTGCCAATGCTTTATTAGAGTCATCTAATGACATACACTACTTATAGAAGTTACAAATATGATAACATTACAAGCTGGGAATCTACGGATTGACTTGCTCTGAAGTCCAAAGCCTCTCACCACTGACACTCAGTCCCGATGTAAAGACTAGCCTCTCATTGCTCTTTAAGTTCAGATAATCAACCTATCGACAAGACATTATGAACATCATATGATATCAATGGTACATATACATATACTTTAGAAAGAGAGAGTTCTTTAACCTGGTCAGGATCAAGCACGAGCAGGCAAAATGCATCAATGGGTCCAACCGAAGGATCCAAAGAGGACGTTTGAGATGGCAGTTTGTGAATGGAAATTCTTGGGGTAGGCATGGTATACTGCATTCTCGATTTAAGAGAGCAGGCAAACCAAGATTTCTCTCTTTGCTACAAGATAGTTTGGTCACATCATTCAAATTCAATGTCAATAACTGCTAACATTCATGCACCCATTATCTATGCAAAAGTTTGCGCGATGTCTCATTTCATGCCTATTTTTTAGCAGAAGCTTTGTTTTGGCATTTTCCAGTGATATCTACGGGTAGAAGAGTAAATTTACAGTTTGGTATTTAGAGAGGCAATTTTATCACCTGAAGTTTTACTGGATCGGGATTAGTTCCGTCTATGACATCCACATGTCCGCTAATGCGAAACTGCTCCCACGAGTCAGTAAAATACCAGCATATCTGAATTTTGTCAAAATTACAAAAGTGCACAAGTTTGAGACTGAATGTACTTTGCCAGGGTGAGTAAAGGCATGAAGCTGCAAGGTCAATGTAACAGCTGAAGCAAAAGTTCGAGTTCATCCACGAGGTGGACCAAAATGCATATACCTCGGCAAATGGGCAGTGCTTGAGATCATCAATCTGCAACATTTTGAGTTGGATTAGTTTTGATCTGGACAAAATATGGTTACAGAGAAGAAGTAGAAATAGTAAAGGTGGTATTTTGAAGAGTAAGGAGGAAAAAAAAAATACATATTTTTTAGTCCCAAATACATGGCAACACAAACAGGTATGATATGTATAATGAGATTGAATGATAAACTGATGCACAATAATGGTACTGTAAATTGCCATTGTTTTGGATACAGCAAGCAAGTGGAATAACTGAGAAAGTCAATTATGGCATGTCATTTGTCTCAATATGTTTGTATTATACAAAGTCACAAACCCAAATCACAGCAAAGGCAGACAATACCAAATACACTACTAAGGTAGAAAGCTAGTGATATCATCTCAAATTCTCAAAGTGAACTCATCAGTGGTGAAGACCCAATTTACAGATTACCGCAACCACATCGAATTCAAATCAAATGCAGCAACAAAACAATCAAGCTCTTCTACAAATAGTAAGATTGTTGTAACCCTAATAATTAGGTCATCTCCCACAAGAATTTGTTGAAGATACTTCTACATAATTGACGCTAATAAATCCATAACTGTCAGGCGTAACCCAAAACAAAGCACACTAAGTATTAACCTTACGAGTGCGAGTGTCGGTGTTGATCAAGATCTTATCACCATCATCCTGAAATCCTCTGATTTTAACAACACACACAACACAAATTTCAGCTAGCTAACAGAGTACAACAATAGTAATAGCATAACTATGTATTGTCCTAAATCAGAAACAAACCTGAAAACAACAGTACGGTTGGAGGGTTTGCTACTGGATGAGACAGTTGCCTGAAATCACAAGATACGAATGAATAAATTTTGAAGGGCGGAAAATACTGTTATACCAGTGAAATTTAAGAAATGAGAACATCATCTTTGTGCGTACGAGCTGGAAATAAGAATAATGCTTTAGGTGGGAATTGGCTTGGATTGAGCCGAGGAGAAGCTGCTTCCACGGCGCCGCCGACGAGCTGCCCATCTGCGGCCACTGCTGCCGGAGCAAGTTCCCTTCTTGGAAAAATTCAAAACTCAAATGACGGATTGCAGCAAATTTCGGAACTGGGATGATAACATCAAAACGCAGAGCAGTATTTGTGATCTATCACAGCGGTGACCACTTGTGAGACATTTATCAATCCCGTGAGGAGTTGGGCTTAGCAGTTATAGCTCTTCAATGTCCAACAACGCTGATGAGAACACAGGCCCAAAACGCCCATCCGCGTCAAGCCCACCGAGCAACAGGCCCAGACGTGACAAACCCATATGCAGCAGGTCCAAGCCAAAGCAACAGCAGCAGCAGATCGCCACGGCCCATGTCACGCCGCGGATCTTCTCACGCCGCGAGCCTTCCCATAGCCCGCGGCGCAGCTCGCGGAGACCATAACGGGCCAACAGAGAAGATGGAGGATTCGTGTGTCACGCCGTTAAGCTCGCCACGCCGCGCCACTTCCCCAGGGTAACGCCGCGATGAACCATTATTTCTGCACGATGTCGAGCAGTTTTTTAGTAGTTTCTCGTCAGTTCTTCATTTGAATAATGTGTGAACCGTAGGGAAGAAGATATATTAAGTACTCTGGAATTTTATATCTTTAGGCATTATGAAATACCAAATAACAGAAAAGCTCCTTTCGAGCAAAATCTTTGTGTTAAACCGACGACCAAAAGCAGCCCTGTGTTGGAAATTGAGTGGCCTCACATGGAACCACTTTGCTGATCATAATTGCAGTGGGAAAAGAGGAGGGAACTGGATAGAGAGACTTAGTCTGTCATGTTAGTATTTCATTTTCCCAATTATCTTGTATAATGTATAAACAAGATAATTTAAAGTGGTCCACATGTTTCTATTTTGTAAGGAGTACAAATATTGTTAATCTACTTAATCCACACAGTCTAGATGGTTGATATTAATTCTGTGATGGATAGAATTAATAATTAGACATCACACCGTTTCACCAAATGGTATCTATCAAAAGGTGTCTAATGCCAAAAGGTACCTTTCTGCCAAAGGGTATCATCGGTTTTAAAAGGTCCCTAGGCTCATCACTTTATGACTATTGAATCTTACACCATCTAAAGAGAAAGTGAAAGAGCCTAGAAGATCCTAACCGAGTAAAAGTGAACATGCCGAAGCATTCACCGTTGTCTTCTACAAGTTCTTCAAATAACTCAAACATAGATAAGTAATGGCTGGAGGTATGTAATCTCGATCATTCCGCTGCACCGATATATGATTAAATCGGATAAATATTCTTACATTTGGTATCAGAGCAGAGTTAAATCTCTGTCTTGCTTGTGCTATGTATGCTTTCATATGTTCTTATTCCATGGAATTGTGATATTACATTTTTATTAATTTTATTTGTTGAATATGGAATTTGATAATTTTTCATGAATATATGTGATGTTTCATGAATTTGAATGAATATATGCAATTATTCTCTTTATGTCATCAAAATGAACTTGTACATGCTTTTACAGTTATTGTGAACTGATTAGCATAAGTATTATCAAGCATGTTGGTACTATTTTATAAGTATTATCATAATGAACTTTTACATGCTTGAATGCTTGAATTATTTGTATGCTTTAAATTTATAAATCATGCATGCAATAAAATTATGTTATCAAGCATGTTACAAATATTAATCTTGATAGCTCATGGATAAATAATTGTTTATAGATTTACAATTATGTAAGTTATTATATTATGTTATGTGGTGAGTATAATTTTTATTAATTAAGGAGTAGCCACAACATCCTTATTTGATTGAAATTATATATAAATTTTGTTGGTAACCACATATGGATATATAACATAAGTTGTGATTTTTCATATAAAATATGGTGGATCTTATCCCACAGGAATTTCTACTATATTTGTGTGATTAATTAGGATAAAATATTAAATTAATTTTCTAATTTGCCCACAGAGATTAGAAAATGGTTGTAATTTGATAGTTTTATCATGAAGTTTGTAAATCTAATTGAATTAGAACTTTAGCCCACAGACAAGTTTTATGTCTCTAGATTTATGTTTAGACGTGTTTTGTATTGATATAACATGCCATATTATTTTCTTAGTTTCAAAATTTGTGAATATGAGCATGATTATTGTATATGTTGCAGTTATTCAACCTGTTAATCACTCTGATATGAAAATTGATGTTCCTGAGCTCAATGGGGACAATTATAAAATTTGGAAGGAGAAAATACTTCTTCATTTGGGGTGTATGGACATTGACTATGCCATTAGGAAGGACGAACCGACTGCTATAACTGATAAAAGCACCCCAGCCGAAGTGGTTCTTTATGAAAGATGGAAACGATCTAATCGTCTCTGCGTTATGTTTATAAAGACCAAAATTTCTGCTGGGATCCGTGGTTCGGTCGAGAAATATGACAATGTCCGTGTCTTATTGAAGGCAATTGATGATCAGTTTGTGTCTTCTGACAAGGCATTGACTAGTACCCTTATAATGAACTTCTCTTCTCTAAAGCTTACCAGAATTAGAGGTGTGCGTGAGCACATCATGCGCATGAGGGATATAGCGGCTCAATTAAAGACACTTGAAGTTGAGATGTCGAACTCTTTCCTAGTTCACTTCATTTTGTGCACTCTTCCTTCTCAATATGGTCCTTTTAAAATATCCTGCAACACACATAAGGATAAATGGTCCATAAATGAATTGATGACCATGTGTGTTCAGGAAGAAGGACATTTGGCTATGGAAGAGGGTGAGAAAGTGAACATGACTACTACATCGGGAAAGAAAAGACATTTTCAAGCCAAAGATAAAGGGAAGGATAAAATTCCTCCTCAAAGGGAAATTAAGAAGAAAATCGAGTGTTTTTTCTGTAAAAAGAAAAATCACGTGAAGAAAGATTGTCCTAAGTTCCAAAAGTGGCTTGAGAAGAAAGGTAATCAACTTTCTTTTGCTTGTTATGAATCCAATATGGTTGATGTTAAGCATAACACATGGTGGATTGATTCTGGTTCTACAATCCATGTTACCAATTCCTTGCAGAGATTGTTAAACCTGCGGAAGCCAGTGGAAAGTGAGCATAACATCTATTCGGGAAACAAGATGCCCGCACATGTGGAAGCAATAGGAACGTGCAAACTAATTTTAAGTAGTGGTTTCGTTTTGTATTTGGAAAAGACTTTTTATATTCCTAGTTTTGCTAGGAACTTGATTTCGGTATCTAGACTATTAAAGTGTGGTTTTTCTTTAAACTTTTCAAACTCAGATTTTAGTTTATCTTTTCAATCAAATGTTGTTGGTAGTGGAATACTATCTAATGGTCTTTTTTCGACTTAATTTGCAAAATCAGGATAATTATAAAGTTGTGCACGTTCATAACAATGCTGGTATTAAAAGATGTGTTATGAATGAAGATTCCTCTATCTTGTGGCATCGGAGATTAGGTCATATCTCCATTGACAGGATCAAAAGATTAGTAAGTGATGGAGTACTTAATACTCTAGATTTGTCTGATTTTGAGACTTGTATAGATTGCATTAAAGGCAAGCAAACTAACAAGTCAAAGAAAAGTTCCAAGAGGAGTTCTGAAATATTGGAAATAATTCATACAGATATTTGTAGTCCTGATATAGATGCATATCGTGATAAGTACTTTATCACCTTTATTGATAATTATTAGCGATTTATGTATTTCTACTTGCTTCACAATAAGAATGAAGCACTTGAGGCTTTTAAGGTTTTTAAAGCTGAAGTAGAGAAACAATGCGGAAAACAAATAAAAATCATGAGATCAGATAGAGGTGGTGAGAATTATGGTAGATACACTGAAAGTGGACAAGCATCTGGTCCTTTTGCTAGATTTTTTTCAAGAAAATGGGATTGTTGCCCAATATACCATGCCAGGATCTCCGGATCAAAATGGTGTAGCTGAAAGAAGAAATCGAACATTATTGGACATGGTGCGAAGTATGATTACTAGTTCTAAACTTCCTAAGTTTTTGTGGACTGAAGCTCTCAAAACAGCTGTGTACATATTGAACAGAGTTCCAACTAAGGCAGTCTCAAAGACTCCATTTGAGTTATTCAAAGGTTGGAAACCGAGTTTGCAACATGTACGCGTTTGGGGATGTCCGTTTGAAGTGAGAGTTTACAATCCTCAAGAAAAAAAGTTGGACCCGAGGACATTAAGTGGGTATGTCGTTGGATATGCCGAAAGGTCTAAGGGATATAGATTTTACTGTCCATCTCATAACACTAGGTTTGTGGAATCAAGAAATGCAAAATTTCTTGAAAATGACTTGATCAGTGGGAGCAGTCAATCTTTGGACATTAGTTCTGAGAAAGACTATTCTAGAAATCTCATTACAAGTGATAGCATGATTGTTGTCAATAATATGCCTCAAGTACAAGCTATGTTCAACAACATATTTTGGAAATTCTACAAAATGTTGAACCACATCTTGTAGATCCTGAAGCTCAACATATTCTCGATCCAATTGAACAAAATTCTGAAAATCAGGAAGTTGTTCAAGAATTAAGGGGATCTACTCGCTCAAGAAAGTCAGCATTTCCTAATGATTATTTTGTGTATTTGCAAGAGAGTGACTACAATATTGGAGCTGAAAATGATCCTGAAATGTTTTCACAAGCTATAAGTTCGAATCAATCAAACTTATGGTATAATGCCATGAAAGAAGAGATGGATTCTATCGCATCAAACAAAGTCTGGGATCTGATCGAGTTGCCTAAAGGTGTGAAACCTATTGGTTGTAAATGGGTATTCAAAACCAAGAAAGATTCACAAGGCAACATCGAAAGATATAAAGCAAGACTTGTTGCAAAAGGATTCACTCAAAGAGAATGAATTGATTACACGGAGACTTTCTCTCTGGTATCTAAGAATGATTCGCTTCGAGTTATTATGGCATTAGTAGCTCATTTTGATTTTGAGTTACATCAAATGGATGTGAAAACGGCATTCCTTAACGGTGATTTACTAGAGGATGTTTATATGAAACAACCTGAAGGGTTTTCCTCTAGTAAGGGTGAGCATTTAGTTTGCAAGCTTAATAAATCAATATATGAGCTGAAACAAGCCTCCCTACAGTGGTATTTTAAGTTTCATGAAGTTATCACTTCATTTGGTTTTGAAGAAAACATCATGGATCAATGTATATACCAGAAGGTTAGTGGGAGCAAGATATGTTTTCTAGTTCTATATGTTGATGATATACTACTTGCAACTAATGATAAGGGTATGTTATTTGAGGTGAAACAATTTCTCTCTAAAAGCTTTGATATGAAAGATATGGGTGATGCGTCTTATGTCATTGGCATTAAGATTCATAAAGACAGATCTCGAGGCATTTTAGGTTTGTCTCAAGAGGCCTATATTAATAAAGTTTTAGAGAGATTTCATATGAAAGATTGTTCACCAAGCCTAGCCCCAATTATAAAAGGTGATAGATTCAATTTGAATCAATGTCCGAAAAATGAGCTCGAACGTGAACAAATGAAGTCCATTCCATATGCTTCAGCTGTTGGAAGCATTATGTATGCTCAGGTCTGTACCAGACCAGACATTGCATTTGTTGTTGGAATGTTAGGGAGATATCAAAGTAATCCAGGTATTGACCAATGGAGAGCTGCAAAGAAGGTGCTAAGGTACCTTCAAGGGACAAAATATTATAAGCTCATGTATAGACGAACTGAAAATTTAGAGGTGACTGGTTACTCAGATTTTGACTTTGCTGGCTGCATTGATTCACGAAAATCCACATCTGGATATATTTTAATGTTGGCCAGCGGAGCTATATCTTGGAGAAGTGCTAAACAAACCTTGACCGCTACCTCGACAATGGAAGCGGAGTTCGTATCGTGTTTTGAAGCTACTAGTCATGGTGTATAGTTAAAGAGTTTCATATCAAGGCTTAGAATTGTTGATTCTATATCTATGCCATTGAGACTACATTGTGATAATTCAGTTGCAGTATTCATGGCTAAGAATAATAAAAGTGGAAGTCGAAGTAAACACATCGACATCAAGTACTTAGCCGTGAGGGAATGTGTGAAAGAAGAAAAAGTGGTCATTGAGCACATTAGCACTGAATTAATGATTGCTGATCCTTTGACTAAGGGCATGCCACCTAAGAATTTTAAGGATCATGTAGTACGATGGGACTCGGTTCTAGTATGTAACATTTGGTTGTACGTATATTTGTTGTTACTTGTTACATTGAAAATTTTATTGATATTTTCTCACTTAATTTGTGCATATTTATCTTGAGAATTATCATTTATGTTTGGACCTAGAATAAACATTGGGTTTATTCATTAAGTTAAAAAGCAGTTTTTTTTGGATCAAAGTGCATTGTAATACATGGAAGATACTACTCGATTTTAAAGGACATATCACCATGATTCGTGTTCTTTGTATTCTATGGTTTTGAATATAGCAACATATGGACCAAGTGGGAGAATGTTAGTATTTCATTTTCTTAATTATCTTGTATAATGTATAAACAAGATAATTTAAAGTGGTCCACATGTTTCTATTTTGTAAGGAGTACAAATATTGTTAATCTCCTTAATCCATATAGTTTGGATGGTTGATATTAAATCTGTGATGGATAGAATTAATAATTAGACATCACACCGTTTCACCAAATGGTATCTATCAAAAGGTGTCTACTGCCAAAAGGTACCTTTCTGCTAAATAGTACCATCGGTTTTAAAAGGTCCCTAGGCTCATCACTTTATGACTACTGAATCTTACACCATCTAAAGAGAAGTGAAAGAGCCTAGAAGATCCTAACCGATTAAAAGTGAACGTGCCGAAGCATTCACCGTTGTCTTCTACAAGTTCTTCAAATAACTCAAACATACACAAGCAATGGCTGGAGGTATGTAATCTCGATCATTCCGCTGCACCGATATATGATTAAATCGGATAAATATTCTTACATGTCAGCCTTCTTATTATGGGAAAATCTGGAAAGATAGGAACAAATGGGTCTTCAATAAGGTGAGAGTTGAAGAAAAAATAATTGTTACCAAAGTTGTGTCTGAGTGGAAAGAAATGTGGACAATTCATCAAGGAGATCTGCCAAATAGTGTCAATGCAGTGGGAACCATTGAAGATATTGAGGATCAATCTTCATCAAGGGTAGGACAGCTAGCCTTAGCTGTCAGTGCCCATAGATCCCCAGAAGGCAGAGTTGGATTTGGTGTTCTGACAATACAGGGTGATAAGATACTAAAAACTTGGTCCTGTTCAGAGGAAGATAATGGGAGTGGGGAAGAAGCTAAACTACGAAGCATTAGATGGGGCTGGAAATTGCATCTCTACAGCAACTCAATGGATTCAAGTGCTGTGTTAAAGAACCTTCAAAACTACAGAATCTGAGTGTGGAGCCATCTATTCAGAACAGCAATAACAACATTCTGCAAGACATTCATATTTTAGCTAGTAATTTGGTATGCTGTAAATTTATTTCTGATCCAGACATTATTGTTTCTTGTGATTTGATAGCCAAAGTGGTTGTGGAGGGAGATAATCTATGATGTCTCCGGCTAGGGTTCTCATTGTACTATCTTGGTAGGATGAGTCCTCTGTCCAATTAGTTAGTTGGTCGTGGTTGTAAGACATTATTATTGAGTTATATATTGCTTTGTTATCGTTGCGAAAAAAAAAAAAAANAGCAACACATGCATAGACCTAGAATTTTATGTGAAATTGGAGAAAATAAAGAATTGTTTTTTTTTAAAAAAAAAAATAATAATAAATTTTAAAATTAATGAGAAAAAAAGTGTTTTAAGAAATAAATATTTTTTTACAAAAATATATATTACTATATATTTTATGTTGTTACTTGTGCAATTTATATGTGTTATATTATAATATTATTCAAACTTATATCATATAACTACTGTAAACATAAATATATTAATTGATATATAATTTTATTTTTTTAAATAATATTAATAAATAATTTTAAAAAGATATAACTTATTTATTTTATAAATACAATATAGATGTCAAATCGAAGATCGTCAAGAGATGAATAATTTGATATATTATATATGTAAAGTTGGTAAAAAAATACAAAAGTCTTTTAACTTTTAAAATACATTTATAATTCAATAGTTATAAAAGGAAATGATATTGAAATGTAATTAATACATGTAAAATGACCATAAATAATCAACATATTTATAGATAATTCGAAACTAATTATTTTTGGATTGGAAGTAAATTAAAATCTATCAAGCCTATTAATGAAGCATGAAATTTTGCCACATAGAACCCCAAAACGAGCCATCCACTTCGACTCAACACAGTCGAAAATTATATATAAGGGGATTTTTCCTTTATATTAAATACTGATACTAATTATCTGCATTAAATGGTAGTCTTGTCATTTAGAAAAAAAAAAAAAAAAAATAAAAAAAAAAATAAAAAAAAAAAGGTTTAAATTTATATGTCCATTTTTTAAATTTGGGTCTTAGATTTGGACTAGGAAAAGAAAACCTTCCTATTTTCAAATTATTTTGTAGAATTACCTATACCTAACCTAGCAACATGATTTACTATCAATGTTTATTATATTTACGTAAATATTTTTTTTTTAACATCATTTGAGGTTTTCAGTCTTAAAAAATACTATTTTGAAATTCATTTTTCTTAATCAAAATTTTCAACTTTCTTTCCAGATTTGCAACTTACTTTTGGCTTTTATTGTCTTTATAGTTTATAACCCAACAAGACGAACAACCTGACAATGCAGTTTCATCTTAATTTATGATGCCTTCTTTTGATAGTTAGGGCTGGACAGGGTGGAGATAGAACCAAATACACCCTTTTGACGAATGATGTGATATAGCAAATTTGGTAGCCAAATAGCTAATCAAACACAATATATGCTAATGTTCATCAGAATTTAGAAACCTGAAATACATAAAAAAACAAATTGCCCCTAGGACAACAGCGGGGATAGCTCAGTTGGGAGAGCGTCAGACTGAAGATCTGAAGGTCGCGTGTTCGATCCACGCTCACCGCAATGTGGTTTAATTTTTTTATCCATTTATTTTAAACATAGCACGATATACTATTTTTCCGCTAAAATTCCGCCAAACAAGTGTTCGTTCCACCCACATTTTCCGGCGATATCAACTTCCCAATATCCCCCATTAAATCCTCTCCATTTGTTCACTCTTCTTCTTTTCCTTCTTCATTTTCTCATTATCCCACATTTTTATTTATTCGCATTCTCAAAATCTTTCAATATTTACTACGCATCTTTCAATTTGTATGAAATCGATGCTGATTTGCTGTTGATTGTTCATGTGACAAGCCCCGATGAATCATCGGAAATTAATCTTAAGTTTAGCGCCGGAGTTTTAGGTATTATGGAAATTTGTCGATCGCCGATGATAAAAATGCTGTCTTTTTCCTCTAGGCAGCGTAGATCTCTTCGCCGATTGGCGTCCGAGCCATTTTCCTCGCCCAATCAGACGTTTGCAGATGTCTCTATCGCCTATGCCGAACGGAAATGTCGATCTGGAGTCTGCGGCATGCGGTCGCCATTGTTGAGCTCGTACTCAATCGCTTCAGAGGTCCTTCGTGATGAAGAACCACAAACCCTTTCTCTCTAGATCCCCACCTCGCTGACTCCTAGGCTGCCGCCATTGTTTTTTCTTTTTCCTCGCTGGTTTGCCTGTCATTTCTGCTTCTGCTGATTTTAGGTTGTTATTGTTGTTGTTGTTGTGTTTTACGACCGGGATGAGTTCTGTTCCTTGCTATGAATGCCCTTATTCTATAGGAGATGGTGGTGGTAGTAGGAATACAAATGGGGGTTTCTTAGGCTTTCGAGTTAGTGAAGAGGCTTCCGATCAAGAGGTTGATTACGTGGAGAAGTGTCACAGAGGCCGATATGTTCGGGTACTTTTTTAATTTTCCCCATATGTTTGTTCAAATGTTTGGCGCCTCTGATGGTGACATTGTTTGATCTTTTCTCTACCATTTGATGTTCTAGGTTGATAGTCGTTTGTTTGTTGTGTGATAATGTATGTTAACGTGTTCGAGGAATATCGGTTGGCATACTGAGTTGCGATTATCATTGTTAAATGCATTGCCTTCTCATTGATCTAGTTATTCTGTAATCATTCTTGGATCTAGTAAATTGATGCATTTTTTTGTAAAAAACTTATGATAATGGAATATTGTTGCTTGTATGAAATGGATTCATGCTCTTGATTCTGTTTTGCAGTATAGTGAAGTCCTGGGGAAGGGTGCATTTAAGACTGTGTATGAGTTTGAAACTGTTCCTTCCTTTCGTTTCTCCTATTTTTTTATTTTTTTTGGCCCGTCCTATCTAGTTATCTGTAGAAACTAATTAGACATGAAATTAAGTAGAATTTTTTAATTTCTAGCTACAAGGCATTTGATCAAATTGATGGGATTGAGGTCGCATGGAACCGAATCAAAATAGATGATGTGTTGCGGTCACCTGAAGACTTGGAAAAGCTCTACGCAGAGGTTCATCTTCTTAGTCAGCTGAATCATGAAAACATTATCAAGTTTTACGACTCATGGATTGACCAAAAAAAGAAAACCATTAATATGATAACTGAGCTTTTCACTTCTGGGAGCCTGAGGCAGTGAGTATCCCCTGCTTTATTTTCCTCATACTTTTTATGTCAATTGGATTCTCTCTTATTCTAGAGTTTCGTTTGCTAGATATCGTAAAAAGTACAAAACAGTCGATATGAGGGCTATTAAGAATTGGGCAAGACAGATTCTCCAAGGTTTAGACTATCTTCATAGTCAAAACCCACTTGTTATTCATAGGGATCTGAAGTGTGACAATATCTTTGTTAACGGGAACCAAGGAGAAGTTAAAATCGGGGACCTTGGATTAGCTACCATCCTGCACAAACCTACAGCTAAGAGCGTCATTGGTATGAAGATGAATTCTTAATTTTTTGAAAATATCGAAGGATCATATTAAAATATAAGCATTTATTATTTCCTGATTTGTGCTTCTAGGAACCCCGGAATTTATGGCTCCGGAGCTTTACGAAGAGGAGTACAATGAACTCGTCGACATATATTCCTTCGGAATGTGTTTGTTGGAGATGATGACTATGGAATACCCTTATTCGGAATGCAATAATTCAGCTCAAATTTATCGAAAAGTGACATTAGTGAGTCCACTAATCTTTTATCTTGGGACTGCATTTATTATTTGTTTCGAGGATTTCATTTTAAAAACCCATTTCGTCCTGCAGGGTGTTAAACCCGCTTCTCTAGGCAAGGTGGATCCTGGAGGAGTCAAAGAGTTCATCGAAAAATGCTTGGCTCCAGCTTCTCAAAGGCCGTCTGCTAAAGAACTTCTTAAAGACCCCTTTCTTCAGTCTGACCTTACATCTGTATCAGCTCAGGGTTCTCCTCCAATACCTGACGAAGCATTTAGATACTCAAGTCGGTCAATCAACAGGCCTCACTCTATGGACATAGATCACGACTATAATCAGTCAATCTACACAGACTCCAGTTTCGGGAGTTCTTGTTCTTCGTTGATGGAACTTCGAAGTTCCCACCAGAACAATCAGTTCAGACTGAAAGGGAAGAAAAAAGACGAAAGCTCAGTAGAGTTAACCTTGCGCATTGCTGATCGAGGCGGTAAGTGAGCAAGTGCATAACGAACTAATTCTATTTAGGCTATGTTTGGTAGACAAATAAGCTAGCTTATAGCTTCTTTGGTTAGCTTATAAGCTTCCTATATTTAATTAACTTTCGTTTGGCAGGACAAGCTTTTTTAAAAAGCTCGAGCTTATCTCATAAGCTTCTTTTGGTAGCTTTTCAAATAAGCCTGTTGAAATTTTCATTTCAGCTAGCTTATCAGCTCATTTTACCAAACCCTTTTATCATATAAGCTAGCTTTTCAGCTATAAGTCTTCTCAATTACAGAATTAGTAATTTATACAAATTAACAGAACCTTTAAGTCTGTAGTCGTATCGACAGGTGGAGTTAGGAACGTACACTTCATATTTTACCTCGACTCGGACACAGCTTCCGCAGTTGCAGCAGAGATGGTCGAGCAGCTCGAGCTGGTCGAGCATGATGTCATTGCTGGCCTCATCGATGACCTAATCATGAGAATGTGGCCAGACTGGAACCCACCATCTGGCTCGAGGAGCACGAGTTGCCTGACCTTGATGACAGAGGATGACAGCTGTAAGTTGGTGCACAGGTATCCCAGTTGTGCGTCTCCTAATAATGTTGAGTTCTTACTTTCACGTGGGCCCGGGGCTTCTGCTGAGGAATCTTTGAGGAAAAACGGGATTCTTGATGGGTCGAGTGGCGGAGTATCTGAAATGGAGTTTGCGGATCTGTTTCAATATGACTGCCGGACACTTGTGATTGAAAAAAGCAGGACTGCCGAGAATGAGGAGTTGAGAGGTAAAGATGGCAGGTCGAGTCTGAAGGTCGAATTAGATGCAATCGAGACATTGTACGAGCAGTGGTTTGAGGAGCTGTCGAGGGTGAAACGGGAAGCAATTGATGCCACCAAGAATAGATGGGTGGCAAAAAATAGTGAGAGTGACCACTAAAGTGTTTGGAGTT
>BKCP01005317.1:525759-544009 GCA_008636005.1 Striga asiatica | reverse complement strand
TTTGTTCTAATGTTTTAGTTTTATGGTGTATCCTTTTTGAGGATGCTGGGGTGCTATTCCTGTCCAAAGAGTGGAGATAGCTAAACCCTTTGTTGAACTAATTCTCTCCTTGAACCTGGAGTTAATGGGGTATTATGTGTATGAGAATGGTGTACATATCGTTTGAGTTATTATAAATAAAACTCCATTTTCACCTGGTGAAAACTATGTTGCTGATTGTTTTTCTTAGATCTTCAATGAAATATTGTATTTTTAAAAAAAAAAAGTTTCTTTCCGAGAAGCCTCTCTAATGCAATTATATTTAGTTATGTGGATGTGATGTGGCAAAAAATAAAATAAAACATTGTCTATATGGAAGTTCACTTCTCGACTTCAATTTAGATCATCACACACGCACACACACACAAAACATTATATATAAGAACGGGAGCTTATATGGTAATATTTGTGCCATTAAAAACACTCAAATTTCCAACAATTAATAACAAAATTTATCCACTCATGAATGTAATCAATTTATGAGGGATACGATCAGTTTGTATTCAGTATCCGCGAAAATCGGCTTTTCTTCAAACACCCGAAAAGTTAGATAAGCCTTTAAAGTTCCACAACAAATGAAACTACTGTATCTTCACCTGTATAAGAACTTGATACGATTTTATCAATTCAAAATATTTCTCCATGGACGATAAAGATAAAATTGGATCAAGATTGTTCTGTTGCTTCATGTGCAGAAACATAGTAGCAGCTACTGATAATATTGTTAACAAGCAGTTTGTGGTAAGCTCTTAGATTATCACTACTTTTGTTGACCGTGATTTTGACTAACATTCGTCATGAGTTGACTTATGATAGGGTTTCAACACGTTTTCGGATTTTATTAAGCCCTCTCTCTCTCGTTTAATTTTTTGAAAAACAAAAAAAGAACAAATTATGATTTTTTTTTATTTTTTTAATTTTTGAATTGGTTTAGGTGTTTGATTTATTGTTGTTGTCTGTATAGGCCGGGACCAAAAGGGCATTTTTATTTAGTGAGGTTACGAATGTAAGTGAAGGGCCAAAAGCGGACAGGCTTATGATCAGCGGCAAACATATGGTGTCCAATGTGTTTTGTGGTGATTGTGGGCAGATTTTGGGTTGGAAATATTACCAGGCTTATCATGAGAATCACAAGTACAAAGTAGGCAAAACTGTGTTGGCAAAGTCCAAGATTGCCCAAGCTTATGATTCTACATTCTATTGATTTGATTTATGAACATCATGTATCTCAATGTTCTTTCTTTATTTCAGTCACTAGTTATTTAATTTGTGTGGGTTAATTCATTTCTACTTTGTAAGTAGTGCGGGTTTATTATAGTTATAGTTAGATCAACACAAACTAAACGTGTATGAACGACCGTGTAGATGGATTCTTGTACAAAGAAAGTTTGATAATGCATAACTTTGCCTCCAACTAGTGTATATTATGCGAAATAAAAATGCATACGTATATTATTAAAGTATGATATATATTTTAGTAAAAAAATATATATTTATAAAGACATATGTCGATTAGGTTTACTTGTCATATAATTCATTGGATCTCAATAAACCTATGATGATCCACACGCAATACTTGTAAGTGTAAAGTCAATATTCTCTTATTCCTTTTAAGTAGCAGTAGAAGACTGAAATTTCTCAACTAAGACGGGGGACTTTTTATACACAGTTATAAAGTATCAAATTTAAAATTAAGAAAACATAAAAATTAAAAAATAAATAAAAGTTTTGCCATGTCACACATACAAATAAGTTGGGAAGCTTCTTGGAAGAAACATGCATTGGACAAAAACCAAAGCAATTCACGGCATGGCCACAAGTCTTGACACTAACATTTTCCCCATCAAGTTGGTAGTCATCACAAATTTGACAAGTTCAGCATCACCTTTTAATAACACAAAGACACACACACATGAGAGAAATCAAGACCGTCCATTTTATTTCAAAAATCGCACAAATGATAAGAAGCGCTTGTGCAACAATATAAAGAGCCTATCTCAATCCTCAATCCCATCATATATGCACCCAATAATCTCAACTCACTTCAAAATTCTCAAAAAAAAACGAAGGAAATGGAAACAAAAGAAGAGTGTAGAGAATACGAAGACTTGCTGACGGTGATGGCTGACAAGCTCGATGCCGAGACCTTCATGGACGAGCTCTGTGGCGGGTTCCGACTCCTGGCGGACCCCACCAAAGGACTAATAACACCCTCGAGCCTGCACAAGAATTGCTCGATTTTGGGAGTTGAGGAGATGAGTAAGGAAGATGCTGAGGCCATGGTTCGTGAAGGAGACCTTGATGGAGATGGGGCCCTCAACGAGTCCGAGTTTTGTGTTCTTATGGTCAGACTTAGTCCAGAGATGATGGAAGATGCCGAGGTTTGGCTAGACAAGGCCATTCAAGGGGCATTTGTGTAGGCATGCAATGCCTCAACAACTACTGACTGACAATTATATAATTATATTAATATTAATTCTGTATGATGCTTTTTTCTTCTCTTTTTGGATTTTCGGTTCGTAATCGGCAAGTGCTGCCGAAAGTGTGATTAAGCTACTTGCAGAAGTAAACTACAGCTGTATTAGAAAGTTGTAATTATGCTCTCCTTAGTATTGTGCGTTTAAGTTCGTCTTTTTGAACATTTTAAGCAAATGAGAACTTACAAGAAATGGGCGTCTGCATGCTGTATCCCGTCCGGTTGGTGGGGTGAGTTCAGCATATGCAGAAGGAAATAAGGAAAATAAATAAATAAAATGGAGAAACAATTTTATGAAAACCCGTACACCTAAAAAGGGCAAACGGACTTGTGATACTACTGGAAACACAGAGAAAAGTACATGCGGATGATCAAAACCTCATATGGGTGCACTGCAGAGCATCTGTTTACATCCTCCACAGTCTCAAATTGCACGAATGCAAAATTCCAACAAATGCGCACGTTGAGAACTTTCCCATAAGGGCCAAAGTGTCTTTCTATATCATATTCTCTGGTACGGACAGGGTCAAATTTTATCACAAAAAGGGTCCTTGTTGGCCTCTGATTTTTTGCAGCCCTCCCGTCATGATGCCTATCACGTTCGCCTTAACAAGATGAAAACCACATAAAAAAATGTTAATAATTTAGAACTAAATAACTCTCAACAGATTTATGTAAAACTTCAGGACAAGTTAAACAAAAGTGAGGCTCGTTCAACTGAGAATCTCCGCCTGTCATACCCAAAGGGTATGTCGTCAAGACCACGGATGGTGTCTTCAGCATCACGCTCATCCTCAAAATAGAAGAAAGCAAATCCTGAATGTAAAAAAATTAGCAAAACTTGAGATTCATAACCAATACAGAATAATTTTACAGAATTACAGCACCTCAGAGTCACTTGACTCACTCCAGCCACATCAGTTAACAGCTCGCCAAGAAATATTTGCGAATGAGAAATTAAACTTAAGTACAAAAACTGCAAACATGTGAAGGTTCTGAAGAAAAAGTAACAATGTGGAGGTCTTTCATGGGGAACTAAAGAAAGATGAAGAATGATGATGGAAAATTATAGGCCAAGTCTATGGTGAGTCGAGCAACCTAAACATTGATGATAGCAGAGAATTTAGTAAAATTGATGAGGCTGCATGATAGAACTTGGAAACTGGCCATGATGAACCAAAATACTGATCCGTTAACAAAAATTGTGGTAACATGGCATGATTAACTCATGTCCACCATTACCAAGCTGGTGGTAGATAGGTTGCTTTTGCATTAGATGTTATCACTGCAGAGTAGATGGTAAGCAAATACAGAAGCTCATTTTCCTTATGCAACATATTCCTGCACACACAAACATTTAAACATGGATCCCCCAGCTAAGATTCATCGCCTGCCATGTTGTATTTTCCAACAATATGACTCTTCTTTTGTTTTTTTTTTACTTTCTGTTCTCCTGTCCATTTTCTCGAGAAACACTGCTTGGTTCCATGAAACTAATGCATGTCACTTAATATACAACGCAGCTAGCCTTAAGTATTATTTAATGCTACCGTTGCTCCAATTGAGAGATGTAGTTCTAATGCACAAGCGTACTACAAAATGCTCACAAATTTTTTATGAACAAAAGAAAATGCAAAAGCACATACAAATCAACAACCAAAGAAGCATGCCATGAGATATGCTGTCAATCATGACTGCAACCATTATCTCGTTTGGCTCGATCAAGCAGCTGCTTGGCACTCTGCGTTTCGACTATCGAGTTGCTTTATGAGCCAAACTCATGTCCAAATACACATAGCACGCAGTCAATCGGAATTGTTTTCACTGGTACATTCTTAAATGGCCAATGCAAAAAACCAATCTAATACTATATTCATATTCCAACTACGTCTATCAGACAAACCATATATAAAGAATCTTTGTAAGTGAAGAGACAGAGGATATAAAAAATAATTCTTTTGGGTCGAAGCAAACTCAAGCATTTTCATCATAAAAACAGATAATACTCAGAATGTGGAAAAAGAGTACAAACATATATCACAAGAAAACGGATAAAAAAACAGAGAAACCCTTATGAGTCACCTGATTTCATGTCGATACGTTGGACTATTCCATATTTGGAGAACAACAGCTCCAGGTCCGATTGCCGAGTCTCGTACACAAAGTTTCCGCAAAAAATAGGCCTCATGGCTCGAAGGCTCGCCTATAGGAAGCATAAATATACATGCAACAATGGCATTTGGACAAGAACAAGAAGAACAGCAACACGAGGGCTGAAAGGATTTTACGAATTACAGATCCCAATTCCCACTATTATAGTCTCACATAGAGAGAGACAACTATAAGGAGAATTTTAGCGGGCCATCTCTTTCTCGGCCCACTATTTTACACATTGAAGATGTGTGCATAGGACCACAGGGCCCAAATCATGCTTAATTACAAACTCCAGAAGCCCACCAAATGCCAAAAGCAAATTGACTAATGACGCTTTCGGGTATAGATGATAAATGGCCAGCCAACTTGTTTAGCTCGAAAATATAGGGTTAGGTCTTGTATTCATGGCTCATTTAAATCGTAGTTTATTGTTTGAGAAATGTTACATTGTCAACTTGTGTACAACTAAATTGACAACACAAGTAAAAATATCTATAAAAATAAAAATAAAAAAATACTCAAGTGGACTTGTGTATTTTTTATACTGAATATTCTTGCATATAAAATCATCTTGACATATATGTCATCTTAACATTTTAACTCATTCATTTCTCAACCTAAAATCATGAAATTTTGGAAATGCTTATTTGTCCAACATTTGTATAACATTACATTTAAAAAATAAAAATAAAATTTTTTTAAATATTAATTATATAATATCACATTAATTGATAAAATAAAGGGCTATCTACCAAATCATTATTTTAACTATTTCAAAGAAATAAAATAATTGCAATATACACTTTTTAAAATAAAAAAATATGTATTTTTTTATTTTTATTTTTATAGATGTTTTTACTTGTGTTGTCAACTAAATTGTACACAGGTTGGCTATGTATCATTTTTCTTCTTGTTTGGACAGTTTTGACCGAGCACGTGAGTTAGTCCTAGGTTAACTGGTTAATCTGTTGTTTCATTTTATTTATATTAGTACAAAAAAAGAAAAAGTTAACACATAGTATTTATTTTTATATAGGAAAAGATATTTTATTTATTTCTCAACTACATATCTTTTTAATTTGTTGTTATATTGAAATTTATGATATTATATATATATATATATAAAGAACCATCCTATTTAACTAAAATTAGTAGCAAGAAAAGTCAAAGGACAATTAATGCATTCTATTTCCATCAATTTTTTCTGTATTATTATTTTATTGCTAAAAAACTGATTTGCATTAATTCGTCCTTAATTGATGTGTTTTGCAATAAAATCGGATAGATAGACTTCAAGTTAAAACATGCCTCATTTCAAATTTAAATTTAAATATTAAAATTTCTTATCATTTTGTTACATTAAAATCTTGAATGAATTGTTTGCCATAAAATCAGACAAAATAATAATTGCATAAAATTCAAGTAAAAACATGTCTCATTTAAAATTTAAATTTTAAATTTCTTATCATTTTGTTACATTTCCGAATGATTTGTTTTCCATAACATCGGACGAAATTAATAATTGCATAGAATTCAATTATAATTTCGAATTTATATCAAGGATGTTTAATAATTGCATAGAATTTTAAAAATATTTATTTATTATAAAAAAATTAAATTCTAAAAAAACAATTGTGTATATTTTGTAAAAAGTTTGTACAAAATGTTTTAGTTTAAATTTATTTACATAATTTAAATCAATTACATTAATAAATAATATGAACATACATTAAATATTTTAATTACATAAAACAAAAAGAAGAAGAAGACTACATCTATAACTTGTATAAATAATAATAATGACATTATATATTACAATAAATTTTATAATAAAATAATATGAGTATTATACGATGAACAAGATTACGTAAAATTGTTATTTTTCTTATATCAATGAATAAATATACATATTGAAATCAAATTTATATTATTATAATAATGTGAGCGAGATAATATATTAATTAATTTATGGGCTAGCGCTACCAGACTCAGGTTTAATGTTCCGACAAAAAAATGACGTTGATAAAAAGATGTAAAAAGATAGATGATCAAACTCTATTATTTTTTATACCTGAATGGACAAGCCCTATAGTCCACTCATTTAATACTTCTCGTGAATTGCATGAGGTACTTAACGGACAAACTTTGTGGAAATGACTCATTTAATACTTCTGTCACGTGCATCGCACGAACTACGTACTAGTTCTAATAAAATGCATTAGAGCTACTTCTTCTAGTATACGATGGGAAACATGTAATATAATTTAATATTAATTTACAAAATGTTTAGTTTTACTGTTATATCGATATAATTTAAATTAAATTATGTGGATATATTTAAAATTAGGTGTTCTGCTTATTCAAATTTAAATTTGCAACTTTGAAAATTTTGATACATAAATCATTAATGGCTGATTTAGCACAAAAAGTCCGCTATCCCGTCTAACCTTATCTATATCTATATCTATATCTATATCTATATCTATATCTATATCTATATCTATATATATATATATAAAGAGGTTGTTGGAAAAATACATTAATAGAAAGTTTGACCAAATAAATATAATGTTTGACTTACTATTAATGGAAAGTTTGAAAAAACACATGTAAATCTTTAGAAACAAAATCTGAATCCTATTTTTTTTGGTAACAAATTTGGAGATTCTTATGGCAAAATTTGAATCCCATTTTTTTTGTATCATATTTTATTTTTTTACTAAAATTTAAATCATATCTTTTCTGGTAACAAGTTTAGAGATTCTTATGCAAAAAATGTATCCATTATTTATTAAAAAAATTCTAAATACAAATCAATTTAAAAATCGTGCAAATTGGATACAAATTTACGAAACAAATAGTTGTATAAATTCTAACCAATTCTTCCAATCTTAATGAATAATTTTTTTCTTTCAAACAAAGTGTGTAAATTGGATAAAACCATGTGTAATTTTTATTTTAAAATAAAACTGATATTTGGACGTTATGTACATTCAAAAATGTGTCCACAATTTTTGGTAACAAAAGCGGTTCATCTTTTATATTTAAAGTCACCTTATCCAATTATTTAGGAAAATTTGTGTGCAACTTTTCAAAATTTAAATGCATCGATTGGTTGTGACAAATAATTGGTTTATAGGTTTGATGCTCACTGAAGAACAAATCAAGAACCTGGCCCTTTGCTGAGATTGAGAATTTATTGAGACGACGTGGGTCAAGTCTTCGTGAATACTCAACTATGCCATTTCCGGATAGGGAGAACATCAATTCAAGTTCGAATTGTCTAATTTTGGATGAATTGAATTATTATCGAAAGGCCTTCGCTGTTGAACACGATATGCTTCTTAAAAAAATGACAACCAAACAGAGGAGTGCCTACTCAAGAATTATGTCCGCTGTTGAATCCGACCAAGGAGGGCTCTTTTTTGTATATGGTTATGGTGGAACTGGGAAGACGTACCTGTAGAGGACTTTATCTGCTGGTTTGAGATCCAAATGCGACATAGTCTTATGTGTCGCATCCAGCGGAATAGCATCGCTTTTGTTGCCAGGTGGACGAACAACGCATTCTCGATTTGCTATACCATTGAATCCCCACCAGGAATCTACTTGCAACATCAATCAGTCAAGCCCTCTAGCGGAAATGATAATTCGTGCTTCTCTAATAATATGGGATGAAGCACCAATGATGCATAAGCATTGTTTCGAAGCTGTACAGACATCGCTGCAGGGTATTATGGGAACAATTGATCCTTTGAACTTGAACAAACCGTTTGGTGGGAAGCCGGTTGTTTTTGGTGGAGATTTTCGACAAATACTTCATGTCATTCCAAAGGGTAGCCGTCAAGACATAGTCAATGCTGCCATTAATGCTTCTGACATATGGAGAAGTTCTACTGTGTTTAGGCTTATGAAAAACATACACCTTCAGGGACTTGCTAATTCGGATGAACGTGATGAGCTTGCACAATTTGCATATTGGATAGCCAACATCGGAGATGGAACTATCGAGGGGTCGAATGATGGATGTGCAGCTATAGACATACCCGAGGACATTTTGCTTCAGCCATCTGATGATCCTATTGCTCAGATCGTTGAAAGCACATATCCAATGTATAAAGAGGCACCCGACTATCCAAGTTATTTGAAGGATAGGGCTATATTAGCGCCGACGTTGGATGTGGTCGAGTCTATCAATGAGTACATGACATTATTGAATTTGTTGGATGGTCGTATGTACTTGAGCTCCGACAGTACGTGCAAATCGGATTCTAATAATGATTTTTTGTCTAATCTCCACACGCCTGAGTTTTTGAATAGTATCAAGTGTTCCGGAGTACCGAACCATGAGTTGTATTTAAAGATTGGAACTCCAGTCATGTTGTTCCGGAACATGTATCATTCTATGGGTTGTGACAAAGCTATCCACTCATGTTCTTGAGTGTAAGATACTCACAGGAGATCATGCTGGTGATAAGGTGCTGATTCCAAGAATGGTCATAACTCCTTCTGATGTTAGAATTCCTTTCAAGTTCTAGCGGCGATAGTTTTCCATTATGGTTTCTTACGCCATGACTATAAACAAGAGCCAGGGACAATCCTTATATCATGTTGGTTTATTTCTTAAGAAACCAGTATTCAGTCATGGCCAATTATATGTTGTTGTCTCCCGTGTCACTAACCGAAAAGGTTTAAAAATCTTAATTTGTGGCGAAGATGACGTGAAAAAGAATCAAACCAATAATGTTGTATATAAGGAAGTGTTCAATAATATATGATCTTTTCAGTTTAATTATATGTTTATATGTCTATTCTTATGATCATGATCATTGCATTATTATACAATTTATATACAAAATTATTTTTTTAAAAAGCGTAGAGATAATAATATCCCCGTGCATCGCACGGGTGATTACTAGTATATATAAAGAGGTTGTTGGAAAAATACATTAATAGAAAGTTTGACCAAATAAATATAATGTTTGACTTACTATTAATGGAAAGTTCAAAAAAATACATGTGAATCTTTTGTAACAAAATCTGAATCCTATTTTTTTGGTAACTAATTTGGAGATTCTTATGGAAAAATTTGAATTCCATTTTTTTCGTATCATATTTTTTTTTTTTTACCAAAATTTAAATCATATATTTTTTGGTAACAAAATATATTCTTTGGTAACAAATTTAGAGATTTTTATGCAAAAAATGTGTCAACTATTTATGAAAACAATTCTAAATACAAATTAACTTAAAAACCGTACAAATTGGATACAAATTTAGGAAACAAATAGTTGTATAATTCTTAACCAATTCTTTCAATCTTATTGAATAATTTTTGCTTTCAAAAAAAAAAGTGTGTAAATTGGATAAAACCACATGCAATTTTTATTTTAGAATAAAACTGATATTTGGACGGGATGTAAATTCAAAATTGTGTCCACATTTTTTGGTAACAAAAGCGGTTCATCTTTGATATTTAAAGTCACCTTATCCAATTATTTAGGAAAAATTATGTGCAACTTTTCTAAATTTAAATGCATCGATTTTTTTGGATTCTTATATTTTTTCTTAACCATGTTTTACCGAGATTTTGGTAAGTTCATATCATTTTTTTATTAAGTTCATATCATTTTCTTTCGGAAAGAGACAGTTGCATAAACATTAACAAATTGTTTCAATTTTTTATTAAAATTATTTTCAATTCAATTTGTTTGGTAAAAAAATCGGTGCAGTTTTAGGGAAATTCAGTTGCATTTTTAGGAAAAATTGATGATTTTTTTAATTGGTTTAAAAAAACATTCGGATCAGTTTGTTTGATAAAAAAATCGGGTTATTGGTAGGAAAATGTGTCATTTTCAGGAGTAATTAATGATTCTTTTTAATTTTTCTTAATTGAAATTTAGAATTAAATTTAAAATAAATAATGGGTGAAAATCCCTAAAAATTTCTATTCTTTTTCTACTATAAATAGTTTAATTAATAAGATCTTTTAATTTTTTAAAAATTTGTTGACTAATAACTAATAATATACAATATTAGGTAAAATTTGAACACCTACGTAGTATCGTGCCAATGAATTAAACCAATAATGTTGTATATAAGGAAGTGTTTAATAACATATAAATTTTTATTTTCATGATATTTCTAATGCCATGAGATAATTTAAATACAAAAATACTTTTTAAAAAACAAATAGATAATAAATACTCACGTGCATCACACGGGTACCGTACTAGTTTAACTAGAGAAAATGATTCGTGGCTTAAAAGTAAGTTCCAACATGGTTTGTGCCGAAATTGACTGATCTCACCAGCTTATTAATAAACTTTTATCAGTCAGAGAGCTTAGGTGAAAATCGAACGTATGAAACATTGATTTTTTAGAACAAAAGTCCCAAACGCAATGCCCAGAAATAAAGTTAAAAGCCTATTGACAGATGAACGGCTCAAATACTTTTTAAGGACACACAACACAATCATGACAACTGCATCATCACCATCACCAACATCTGACCTTTTTTTCTTTTTCGTTTTTTCTTTTTAAATTTCCAACTTGAAAATAAACAATACACTTGTTCAGTTGTTCTTGCCAAATGCCAACTGCTACCTACTGGCCCTTTCCCTTTTTCTTTGTCCCACCTAATTTTCTATGCCAATTCACAAACATCATTGCAATTTTGCAGGGCATGGATTGATTGTCAAGTTAATGAGATTCCAATATGATTTTTATAGGTACAAAATGAAAGAGATTTATGAAAAGCAATTCATTTAAGTTGATATTTGCAGTATAAAAAAGTATTTCAAAATTTGTAATTTAGATAGAAAATAATTATTATTTTTTAGTGTGATAAAGGAGCTTTGGCAGAGTTTAGTTAAAAGTTCTCTTGCAATTGATACACTCGATTGTTTAATAGTGATTTGTACTTAATTAGCATATTAAACTCTCATTTAGAGATTTTTTTTTTTTATCCGGAACGGTAGAAAATTTTATAGATCTAAATGCATAAATGTGCAAAGATACAGTCTCTATCTGAATCAAAGACAGATCTACACCAGGCCCCCATTTTACAGATCAAAACGCACAAATGTGCAAAAATACAACCCCTATCTGAATCAAAGACGGATCTACACCAGACCCCCATTTTATAGATCAAAACGCACAAATGTGCAAAGATACAGTCCCTATCTGAATCAAAGACGGATCTACACCAGGCCCTCATTTTTTAGATCAACACGCACAAATGTACAAAGATACAGTCCCTACCTGAATCAAAGACGGATCTACACTAAGCCCAAGGGGACCTATATATATATAAAGAAAATACTATAAATATGTATTGAAAACGCAAAAAATATTATAATATATTAAGAATTAAAATTTATTAAAAATCAATATATATATAAATAAAATACTATAAAATATGTATACAAAATGTAAAAATATTTGCAATATATTTAGTAATTAAAACTTATTTTCTATGCTATTTTAACTTAAATTTATAATATTATTTATTTATTATAAAATGTACTGGCAATAAGTATTTTAATTTTTTTAAGCGTTTGAAAATATTTATAGTGATTTATTATTTTGGTTTCTTAATTGTAAATCGATTTAGAGATTTATAAATCCGAGTATTTAGTTGGATTGACACATTTTTTAAGTTGATTTTCTTTTTATTATTTAGTGTAATCACATATTTTTAAATTTATTTATTTTTTTCTTACAAAAATGTTCATTTGATAAGGTCTCATCAACAAAAATGTTGTGCAATGTGTTGCACACGTTCACTTTAAATCAATTTTTCAACCAAAACATTTATTTTTCCATAAATTATAGATGTTGAATTTAAATTATAAATACATGAAATCTCATTTCTTTTGTTTATGTTTTTAAAAGTTTTAGGGTGATACAAATTATAAGTTTTTATAAATTTGATGGTACATATATTTATATTTATAGTAAATATATTGTTATATGAAATGAGCATTTCGACTTAAACTACAAATTCGTTATTTAAAATTTAAAATCAGGCCCACCTGAGCAAAATTTCAAGATGCGTCACCGAACTGAATAATACAACCAATTAATTTTGTTAGTTAGCTTTTTTTTTAGATATAATTTAATTATTTTTTCTTACCAAAAACGTTAGTTATTAAAAAAAAAAAGATTAAAAAGTCGTTTTAGCCTTTAGGAAGAGAAGATTAATAAATAAACATAACATTTATAAATTTTGTTATTTATCATATGTTTATTTGAATTTTTGTTATTTATCAAATGTTAATTGAAAAACTGATAGTTGAATCTATTAGTCAAATAAGAGTACAATCACCTACTCACTAAGTGCATCTCCAATGGAAATTGTGTTGTATGACATGGAGAATGGGAATTAAAAAATTTTGTCTCCAATGGTTAGTGTTAATTGTGGTGTTATTTGTAATGTGTAAAATTGTAATTGGTTAGATAAGAGAGAGAAATTGAATAAATAATATAATATATAGTAGAAGTTGTCTAGAAGGACTTCTACATCTAGAAAGCCTTCTAGACATTTTCCATGGCACGTATGAATTTTTATGCCATGTGGCAATAATGTAAAGCAATAAAAAGACCATTGGAGATGCTCTAATACAATTATTTCTTGCAACGATAGATTCAATGTAACTCAAAATAATTACAACGGAACAACCTAACTAGCCATACAACTCCCCCAAAGGAAGAATAGGAGCAGCACACACCGGTGCCCTAAGGAAACAAAAACCAAAAACAGAAACAGAAATGTCAGAGACGACTCCGGCAAGACTAGGCTTAGAACCCGCAATCATCTAGAACATGTCGGGGCTCAGACTTCGACAAAAGATTGTTTTACCACTACTCCAGGGGAGCCTAGCAACACAAACTAAATATACAAGCAGCCCTAGCAAGATGTCCACCATTTAAGCAAAACATCTAAACTAACAACCCTACCAGGCAGCCAACAAACTGATAAAAAAAATTGAACAAACAGGGAGCTAAAACCAACACTAGCAAAAAGAGAGAGCAAGGATTAAGAGCAAGAAGAGAAATCAACCCAATATGCTAAAGCTAAGTCTACCACCGCTTTCACGTCCCTATTCACCTTCTGAAACACCCATAAGTTCCTGATTTTCCACAACCACCATACAAGGTAAACTGTGAGTTGTGTTTGTCCTCAGAGATGGGTGTAGGAGGCAAGGAGCAAATTAAGTTCCACCAACCTTTGAAACTGTCAATGTCTTTATTCATGGTATCCCAACTTACCGATGCAATCTTCCAAAAAACTTTAGCTCTAGAACAATTAAAGAGAACATGCTCTAGGTTTTCAGTACCTTCTCCACATATGCAGCAAGTACTATCAACAATCACACCTCTTTTTTTTAAGTTGTCTCTGACTAGAAGGGTATTGTTGTAGCAAGACCAAATAAAGTGCTTCAATTTGTTCTTTATCTTCAACTTCAAGAACCTCTTCCCAACTCTTTAAGAGATTTTCTGATCAATGCCGCTCTCTGCTTGATCCAGAGGCTCCATTTGTTGTCCACCAATTTTGCATAAGTAGAAGTTATTGAGGTTTCACCCCAAAATCCCACACTAACCTGTCTTGCTTACCATTCCCTTGATTTTGAGGATGTCTTTGATGTTCGTAGCTAAGAAATTTGCTTGCAGCTGGTCCATATCCCAGCTTCTACCTGTAGAGTCCAAAAGAGGTGAAACAAACTCTATTCTCTAAGGCTTAGACATATTCAAGTCTGGGATCCAAGGGCGAATGGGTAATCCCAGATGTTGACTGAAGCTCCATCACAGATTCTAAACCTTGCACCTCTTTGGAAATTATCTCTCACTTTAAGCCAGGAGTTCCACATCCAAGATCCAGACTTTGTCTTTTGAAATAGTGAAGAAACTTCTATTATGAAAATATTTAGCCTTCAAGGTCTTGCTTGCCAGAGAGTTTGGGTGAGTTAGAAGCCTCCGAATCTGTTGAAATTAAAGCCTAGTTTAGGAGCTGTAACTCATAAAGCCAAGCCCTCATCACGAGCGTTGTCTCAGCTTCATTACAGGCTGGATTTCGTGTCATTTTTTTTATTAATTTTCCTGCTCTGATACTATGTCAAATGGCATAACATAGGGAAAACTTGGAGAGTAAAAGCTCAAGCTCTATCTTCATTAGTTTGAAAAAATGAAAAAAACAACGGTCAAGAACCGTATTTATACAACTGAATAAGAAGAATATAAATAGACTAAAATACCCCTCACTTAGTCTAACCCTTAGACATAACAGAAAAAAACAGAAATGAACTACACAATGCCAACACTCAGCATTAGCTAATTCGGCTCCGTGTGACGAGTTCGAAACCTGGGTACAACTAAGGACTAACTGAAAGTCACTGACGCAAGTTCTGATTTAACTCCCGAAATCCACTGGGGGTCTGAACTAGGGCTAGGATTGACTTCAACACCGAATGTGGAGCTGGAACTTGTGTATTTAAAAAAAAAAATAAAAAAATTAGCTAATTCGTAAAATAATGGCAATGTTAATGGATGTATATGATTTGATAATTTGCTGAGCATTTTGGGTGTATTCGTGGGTAAGATTCCTGGTATGGTATCTACCAAGTCCTTAAATTCACGTGTGCTCAAAACTTTTAACAAAGAAAAAAAATAAAAGAACACAAAAATATTTTAATCCTGGTGGTCATAATAATCTTCATTATTGACAAATTTTACTCTGTAGATGACCATATACTAATCTTTGANAAAAATATTTTAATCCTGGTGGTCATAATAATCTTCATTATGACAAATAATCTTCAGTATTGACAAAGTTTACTCTGTAGATGATCATATACAAATCTTTGAACTCAAACACAAATTGCCAAAGAAACATTTGAAAAGGTAAGAAACTAACAAGAAATATTCGCACCGCGAAATAATTAATATTTGCAGATTCGCTATGTAATTTTTTTTTTCTTAAAAAGAAAAAGGAAAATCGAAACAGAAAAAATAAAAATCCTAGTCCCAAAACCCACTAGGTCACGGCAACAACAATCTGTCACCGTTGAATTATATCCGAATCATGATCGAACGGCTCAGCCTTCTTGCAGCTCTTCATCCTCAACATCCCATACAGCTTACGAATCTCCTTCGGCATCACCGCGTCCTTCCACGCGCCGGAACCGCCGTCCTCTGACGTCGAAGGTGGCGGCGGAGCCGTCGACGAGCCGTCGCTCGGCCGCGCGGCAGTCCTCCCGTTCGACTGCAGGGCGGAGATCACCGACCTCAGCGCCCGGCTGGGGGAGCTCCGGTTCACCAGCATCAACTCGCTAATCTCCGCCGGGCTCATGGTGGCGCCGGCTTGGAAAATCTCCTCCACCTGCGGGAACAGCTTGTGCTCCTTCACCCCCAAATAGTTCGTGGCCAGGTTCCTGAACGAATTGAAATCGCAATTGGGGAAATGGATGTGCATATCGACCCGACCAGGACGGAGCAGGTCCGGGTCGACCCCGTCCTTGTCGCTCATCGTGAAAATCATAACCCTCTCATCCTGCACATTCAACAGCCCGTCCATGAAATTCAGCAGGCCGGACGGCGTGATGCCCGCCGCCCCCGTCGATTTCCCGGCGGACACGTACCGATCCAGATCCTCCACGACGATCAGAGACCTGGATGTGGTCCCCAGGAGGAGCGCGTTCAGATCCGATTCGTCGGCGACCTGAGATAGATTGAAGTTATAGACGTCATAGCCGAGCAAATTCGCGGCGGCGGCGATGAAGCTGGACTTCCCCGTGCCGGAGGGGCCGTAGAGGAGGTAGCTTCGCCGCCACACCCGCCCCAATTTGTGGTAATACTGCTTCGATTTGAGGAACGTCTCCAGATCGGCCCGGATTTTGGCCTTCACATCTGTATTCATCACCAACGTATCGAAATCGGACGGGTGGTTGAACGGCGCCGAGGTCCAATTTCCGCCGCCGGCGTTGCTGTAGACCCTCAATTCCCTACCCCGCTGCTCGATATCGTCGGAGACGGCGTGTATGTGCTGGAGGTAGGGCCTCAGGATCCTCCGCTTGTCCTTCTTCTTAATCCGGAGCACAAAACTCCGGGTCACGACCCGGCCCCGGTCGTCAGTCTGGGTCTGGTTGACCCAGGAGACCCGGGCGCCGAGGAAGAGGTCATGGATGGGGTGGTCATGGTCGAGGGCGAGGACGATATCGTTAGCGTTGTTTCCGGAGAAGAGGTTGGCGAAGTCGGAGTCCTCGAGGGAAGGGAGGGAGTTGAGGTAGAGGGAGACTCGGCGGTAGAACAGGTTGGGCCGCCGGGTGGAATCGGCTAACTCGGGGACCCTAAAGTGTTGGTGGACGTGGACTCGGTCTTCGACCCAATCAGCCCATTTTCGGACGGTGAATATCAAGGCGGTCCGGTGGAGGAACAGTCGGAACAGAAGTATGAGGCCGGCGATCGAAAGGCATATCAGAAACAGGTTCGCAACAACCATGAGAGTGCGTGCGGTGTGAATTTCTTTACAAATTTTTCGAAATTGCAGGAAAAACTAGTGATCAAGAGAGAGAAATTGGGTGATGAGAGAGGGGAGTGTAGGATTAGAATTGTGGAAGATGAAAGGGAAAATGATTTTAAGTCATCAAAATCGGCTTTTCTTATATTATAAACTTCATGTCTTCATTTTGGGCCTTAGTTTACTTTTAGGAATAAAGTTGAGATTTAAATTAATTTTATTTTTCATTTGTACTTGTGGAGGTTGGTCCCTATTCACTCAAAATAAAATCCCCCTCGTTACTTATGGGGTGTGGGGTATAGTCATTTTCCAATTTCTTCTCGAGCAATTTTGTTTTTTTCAATAATATTATGATTGGACACAAAATATTTTCTGTAAATATATTTGGTCTCATATTTTTTTTCCTTAATTTCAATAAAAATATTTGAAATAAAAATTAACCATTAATAAATATTTTCCCTGCAAAAAAAAGCAAGATTGACTTGCTCAGTAAATTATGATCATCCATATTAAACTATCTTTAAATCATATCACATTTAATTTTAACATTTATATATCTTATTTCCATTCACGATATTAAAAAAAATTCCATTCTCTATCTAGACAAAATATTCCATATTTTCAATCTATTAGCCATTAGAAAAAAAATATTAAAAATTATTCCTAATATAATTTCGAGCAAATCTTTCTAAATCATAATTTCAGTATCGCTTGCCTAATAATGCTAACAAAATCCATATTTTAGGGTGTATTAATAAAAATGAGATTTTTATTAAGGTTTTTATGTGGATATAATAAAAACAATGGTATCAAACGAAAAGGTTAGAAACGAAATAAAATTCAATCTTAAACGAGTTTTAAAATGGCGCACTCCAAATGGAAATCATTTGTAATACAGGCCACCGTATTGAAGTGTCATTGTTTGGGCTCTTGTCAACACACGTTCTACGGAGTTATTTCACTCTGCATAGCCCAAGGAATTTTTTTCACCTTAAAAAAGCAATTTTATGTGAGGATGATATTTAAATGAAAATCTTGATAAATTTATGAAGAAAAGGAGGATT
>BKCP01005317.1:506268-522820 GCA_008636005.1 Striga asiatica | reverse complement strand
AAAATATAAATGCTGTGGTCTAAAAACCAGGGCTGGCTCTGTTCATTCGCTTTAAGAATAAGCCCGAAAAGAGAATCAAATTGTGCGCAAATAAATTGCCAAATGTTGGGTGAGTTTCATTAGTCATTAGTCATTACACGTTGTATCGTATCGGTATATGTACGGAAATCAATATGATGGTTCATATTTTATGTGATAGAACCTCGGTTAATTTATAACATGATGGCAAAAAAGTATTTTTGGTAAATACTAGTATAAATTAACTTATGGAGTAGTTTATTTAGTTAGCTTACGAGTAACTGAGATAATTAATTCTTGTGAAAAACTTCACCATACCTCTAACGGTTTTCAACGTGGCTTATAAATTTATGGCTCGTTTGTTTACAAAATAATTCGTCCAAAATGAGTTATTTTGGTTAACTAGAGTTAATTTTGAAAAAGGTGGTATGGTTAGTTGTTAGTGAGATTTTAAAAATGTATTAAAATAATATTTAAAATAAAATAATTAAATTGATTTGATGTAAAAGTATGAGATAAATAATTGAAAATGATTGAGAATGATAGGTAGTTAAAATTATATGAGTGGATGAATAGTGAATTAAAGTTGATGTGATGTGTAAGAATGATTGAGTTGTATTTATTAATTATATGAATAATATTAAAGATAGTGTGGTTGAGTTAAAGTTGAGTTAGATTTTGAGTATTAATTAAAAGTGAGTGAAATAATTGATAACAAGCATGCCCTAACAGATTCACTCAAATCAAATAAATTCTATTCAAAATTTAACTTAACTTTAACTCAACCTCCACTATCCTCAATATTATCAACATAATTAAATAATAACAACCAATCATTAAATAATAACAACAAATTATTTTTACACATCATATAAATTTTAATTCACTATTCATCCACTCACATAATTTTAACTAACCATCACATCATATTATCTCTCTCCTATTTTTATATCAAACCAACTTTAATTATTTTATTTTAAATATTATTTTAATATAAATTCAAAATTCTACTAACAATTAAATACATTACTTTTTTTAAATTAATCCTAATTAACTAAAAAAAACTTTGAGTTAATTCATTTAAATTATTCCTTTAATTATGACTACACATTCTGTTTACATATTCATTTTGCTTTCATTATAGGTGGTTGTGATTTTTGACAAGACTTATTCCTATTCACCAGTTTAGGTCGCCTTTTGGTATTTACAAAGTGCCATTGGATTAATGCACTTAGAGGTGGCCATTCAACGGGTCCGGGCCCGGCCCGGCCCGGCCCGCCGGGTCGACGGTCTGCCTGGCCGAGGCCCGGAACCGAACCGGACCAAGGGGCGGTCCGGGACCGGTTCTGAGCCCAAACCCGCCGGTTCATCGACTCGGCGGGCCAAAAATAAAAAAAAAATAAAATATTACAACACAGTTGCCGGCGGTCGACCCGTGAACCGGCCCGGCCCGGACCGGAACCGCCGGTGCAAAAAAAAAAAGCAGTGACCCTGGACCGAACCGCGACCCTTACGGTTCGGTCCAACGGACCGGCCCGAATATGGCCGGTTACGGGCCGGTCCGGGCCGGTTNCAGGGAGAAAGAGAAAAAAAAAAAAATCAAAACAGTATATAAAAATCTATTGTCAACTACATTACTACAGTCTACAGACAGTAGTTGGCACATCTCAATTGCCATTAATATTATTATTTTTATTTATTTCCTAAAGTTCCCTTACCTAAAAAGTCAACTAGATTACAATATATAAATGTTTGATTATTTTTGAAGTTGTAACTATTTCCTTAAAAAATTCTATTACTATTTTAGAAAATTAATTCAAGAATTTATGTTATATTTCAAACAATCACTTATTAAAATTGTGGCTCATTATTTAAGGAAATAATATAAGCCATAAAAAAATTATTTTTAAGATACCTTAATTACTCAAATCATGTGAATTTGACTGATTTACCTAAATATGAAAATTTCGGTTGCAATATCAATATGTGATTTGGTAAAAATCTTCCAACTAAATTGTGTAATTAATTATTTAATAAGTGTTTTATATTTTTCGTGTAATTCTTTTGTGAAATGTATTTTTAATATACCTTAATTATGCAAATTGTGTAGAATTTAATGATTTATTCAATCTGCAAATAATTACTAGAATTATAAAAATATAAACTAAAACAATCAATTGTGCAATTTGCAAATAATTATTCTAAAAAAATTGTGTTAATGACAGTTTTTATTTAAATATTTTTTATTAGTTTATTTTTATTTATAAAAACGTGGGTCTCGATTTTATTTTGTATGTTGGGCAATTAATTTTGTGGTAAAATTGAATATCATTTTTTGTATTTTATCGATAAAGTATGAAATTGAATTATTTGATATATTATATATTGATCCAATATACCCGCTTATGGTAAAAAATGGTATCTCAGTTTTTTTTTTTTATATATATTGCTAAGCATTTTACTCGATATTAATGAGAGAAAAATCTGGAGAATACTATAGTTTGTAAATGTGCAAGGAACATATCAAATTATTTCATATATAAAGTTTTGTAATTACTTGAATCATATTGTAGTCAAATTGAATTTCTAAATAAAAATTTTAAAATGACACCTATTTCGAAATGAATATAATGTAATTTATTACCAGTTACTTGCACCATACGGCTTGTGTACCAATTTTAAATAGACATATTTAATGTAATTTTGCACAATTTATATTTGATATAACATTTTCAACAAATTAATATAAGTTGTATTACATATTAATCCTATATTTTTAATTTATAAATATTATTTAATGAGTATTTTTAATTTATAAATATTAAAGAAAATTTCTTACCTATTCATACTATTTATTATTAAATAGGACTCGTTATTCACCTGTTAAAAATAAATAAATGACTCATAAATTTTGACTCTGATGAATGAAATTTTTGACTTTACTGTAAGCAAATCGAAGCATCCAGTTTGCCAGACCCTACAAATATTGCATTTAGCCACGAAAGTAAACTCAACCGAGTTTCTAAATATGAACATTGCAAATCATACTTATTACCATACACACATCAGTTGGCACATGATAAAGCACGATTTTGCTATGGAGCCAATAGTTGGCTTCATAGTGGAACCAATCATAATTTGAAATTAAATGTTATTATTATCCATAGTGATAAAGCAATGCTAATCACACCATGATTTGAAATTAAATGTTATTATATCCCCATAGTTAGCACTGAAAACCATGGATTAATCACACCGGACAAGTTTTTAAAAGGCTGGGCGCCTTTCGTGACCATCCATTGGCATCACTAACGGATTAAACAAATTCCGTAATTAAGAATTATTATAATCAATATTTTTATATCATACCACTATACCAGTAATTGTATCGATCTAACCATCAATACGCGATAAATATCAATTGATAATATAATCGGTATTATGGAAATAACAAATATAATAGTACATATAATTTTTAATATTAAATACAAAAAAAATAAGAAAATTAAATAATTATATTTATCGTGTCTCAACTTTTCAATAAATAAAATAAGTTTTTCTCCAACAATAAATAAAATAAGTTTACAAATTCAAATTTTAATTAATTTGTCAATAATTAACTTTTCATTTATTTTATGTATTTTTTATTTATTTTTTGATTTATTGATTACTATTTTATCCAACATTTTTCTTTTTTTTTTATTCGATATGTCTGTTACTAATTCCAAGACAGTTTGATATTACCATAGATACCATATTTTGTGTTATAATGATACATTATAAATGACTGATTTCTGGTATTATAACAATCCAATCTTTAATATACTGATCCATAGTATATTGATTGTGATTAGTGGAATGAGGATATTTTTTTTTCAGAGGGCCTACATAATAATAAAAATAATCTAGAACCATAAAATTATAGTTTAAATTAATAAATAATGATGCCACTTTTCAATAATCGATAGGCGCCAAATCAACGTGTGCAAGCCGTGTGAGGAAATTTGAGTGTCCGCCCATCTCCACAAGTCAAAGAGAATCAGGAAAAGGACAAAGCCAACCATATTATACGTGGTCGTTTGATATTATCCCCCTTTGTTTTTTTCGTTTACATTGATTGAGGTCCGCCTATTTTCCTACTTCCGATTTTTCGCGGCTATATCTTTACTTTTTTTCATTTTTTTTTTTTTTTNTTTTTTCAGATCGTTAGAAACTTTCATTCATCACAAAAACAAAACATACGGGCCGAAGAGCTAAACAGCCCTTTTCAGTACAAGCAGATACAACTTCAGAGGATCATCACACAGATGTCCTAAACTCCAACAAACACAGCCAACCTAATCTATACTCTTAAGACCGTAACAGAATTTAAGCAATCTATCAAATAAGCTAAAGGCCTTTAGATATAACAAACATGGATCAATACTACTATCAAGTGATCATAAAACAGGAATTAATGCAAGATACAAGATACATTAGAGAAAAGCAACACCACTGAACCTAAGGACCTGGTAGCTGTTTCCTCCTCCTTATACTGCCCCTGTTCCATGATAAAGAGAATGCTCCATCCAATCCCTCATTGCAGACTGCACACCAATATGTTCTGGCATCCAAATTGCTTTAAATTTCTAAAGGCTCCTTGACTTTCATAACCACCACAAAATGTAAGTGGTCAGTGTGATTCTGTCCTCAGCCACATCTTTCTTCTTACTGTCACAAATCCTCCACCAATAACCTCTAAAATTGACCCTGTTCTGATATTCATTCTCCCATTGGACTGGTGCCAAGTCCTAAACTCTCTGTGCTCTCCTACAAGTAAGCAAAGCATGTTCTACGGTTTCCTCTTCTTCTCCACAATGCTGACAAATTGAATCTATGTCCATACCCTTTCTTTTCAAATTCCAACTAACTGGTAGCACATTACTACAACACTTCCACAAGAAGTGTTTGATTTTTGCCTTTATTTTAAGTCCCCAGCTTCTCCTCCTCACTTTTTTTTATCTCTGTCCTGTGTTGTACTACCTTCAGCAATGTCTAGTGTGTGAATTTTCTGCTCCATTAGATAGTGATAAGAGCTGGCCACTGAGAAAGCACCTTTTCGTCCACACCCATCTGTCCCCTAGCTGAGGATTCAAAGTTTTGATTTGCAAGATTGCCTCCCTCTCTATGGGTGGAAAAATCTCCTCAATCAGAGTACTGTTCCATCTCCTACCACCCTCTGCAATCAGTTGTTCCACCCATTCCACACCTCCTTCCTTTCTGGTTGTTTGAATTTCAATATTGGGAACCCATGGATCATCCCATATGTTGGTAAATTTCCCATTCCTCACTTCCACATGAAAAAACTGTTTGAATTTATCTTTTACCTGCATCAAGTTGCTCCACAGCCATGAATCATTGTTGCTTCTCTTTGCCTGCAGTAATGAGCATTTGTGGAAATACTTCCCTTTCAAGATTTTTGTGACCAGCAGGTTAGGTTGAGTTGTGAGTCTCCAAATTTGTTTTAGGATCAGTGCTTCATTGAACAATTTAATGTCTTTGAAGCCTAATCCTCCCCTCTCCTTTGGTATGGTCAGCTTTCTCCATTCTCTCCAATCAATCCCTGCTTGCTGCTCACCCTTACTCCACCAAAATCTAGCTGTAGGACTGGCAATCTCCTTACAAATGCGTAGGCAATGTTGGATCCTTAATCCAACATTGGGCTGATATGTGAAATAATTATTGTATTGTGGTTGTCAAATAAAGAAGCCCAAATAAAAGTGATCAATTAAGTTTTAAAGTTATTGGGCTTTAAAGTATCAATAGGGTGTGGGCCTTTAATGTGTAGAAACTAATGGGTTTTCTCTATTTTAATGATGGGCTAAAATAGAGATGCCCAATGTAAGTTAATAAAGGGTTGTGGTCCCTAGGTCATACGACGTATCGAAATCTATTCTCTTCTGCATCCCATCGACAGAGAGGTTACAGAGAAAATAAAAGGGTTCTCTGACAAGTACACGATCGTATAGACCTAGAAGGCCAAAATCCCCAAATCAATCACCTATGGATTCAGGTACGCTTCCGCTATTCGGTTTCGATTCTCATTGTTCAATACGAAAGCTCCTGGATTAAAGCGATGGTTTTCGCCTAAAGTTAATTCTAACAAGTGGTATCAGAGCCTTTTGTATTGAATTTTGAGGAATAAAATTTAATCCATATGATTTGGTATACTGTGCGAAATTTGGTTTGATATTGCCGTGATGATATGCGATATTCATAGATATGAATTCATGAAATTTGATATTATTGCTGTTCGAATCTATGGATTAAGTTCATTGGGATATCAATCTGCTTTCGGTGTTGGGATTTATTTCCAATTACATGTGTTAATTCAACTTGAATTATTTATTTGATGTTGGTTGTCTGCATATGAATCATTCAGGAAATTGAGTTAATTGAATTGCTTGATGACCATCAAAACTATTAAATTCACAGTTTAATTGCATATAAATTCGTGGATTCAGTTTTAGTTTAACTTGTAATCTGCCAATATTTTAATTGAGTGGATTATGGATTCAGACCCCACTTACGGGTTTTGGGTTTTTTGCTGTTAAATATGTATACAGTAGTTTTTTCATTTGGTTTAATTCATGTGAACGGATTCAGTGGTTTTGATTTTTTTTTTTTAAATTCATGTGAATGAGAACCTTCATTAGTATGATTTATATGCTGGATGATTCAATTGTCTGAATTTGGTTTTGTCTGATAATTTGCATGGACAGAATTAGTTTTATGTGAATTAAAGGTTAAACCTTTAAAGTCTATTTTTGGTCTTAGATTTTTTTTTTAAATGATAAGATTCAAATATTGGTATAAGGTTTTATATATTTTAAGATAAATTTAATTGAAGCGATATGTCGCCAAACTCTTTTGTGGAAATTAATTTGTTTTGAAATATAAAAGGATATGGGTGCATGTAATTCGAGTGAGTATTAACCGGCCCAAAGGAAGGGGAGTACCCATTAGAATTACATGTGCAATTGCGGTAATAAACGTGTGATGATTATTTGGTTATACATGTGAACAATAAGTCGGCCCAAAGGAAGATTTATTGTTTGATATGTTCTTATTATCAATGTTTGATTACTGCATCAAGATGTCAATTACAAGTTAATATTTTGTCCAAAGATAAAATATTAATGGAGTTACGATGTCTTGAGATGGGGTTACCTTTATTTGAATTTATCATTTTGATTCTAAGTAATTTTCATGAGCATGATCAGTTTATTTTTTTTTTTCTTGGATTCAGCTATGTCTACTTCTGCTAATATCACTGCCAGCATCAACTCTATTCCTATGCTAAATGGCTCAAACTTTAAGGCATGGCAAGAGAATCTTTTAATAGTTCTCGGTGTCATGGATCTCGACCTTGCGATAAGGACTGATTCTCCACCTCCTCTTACGGACAACAGTACTTTGGATGAAAAGAGGGATTTTGAAAGGTGGGAGAAATCGAATCGCATGTGTATGATGATCATAAAGAAAGCCATTCCGGAAGCATTCAGGGGCACTATGTCTGAAAATATCATTACTGCTAAGGAATTCCTTGCAGATATTGAGAAAAGGTTTGTCAAGAACGAAAAGGCTGAAATTGGTACGCTTTTGGCAAATCTTATCTCAATGAGGTATGGTGGTAAAGGTAATATTAGGGAATACATTATGGAGATGTCTCATACTGCTTCAAAATTAAGGGCACTTAAGCTTGAACTCTCTGAGGGATTGCTTGTGCATTTGGTTTTGTTATCTCTTCCTGGACAATTTAACCAGTTTAAGGTGAGCTATAATTGTCAGAAGGAGACTTGGTCTCTGAATGAGCTCATCTCATACTGTGTCCAAGAAGAGGAAAGGTTGAAGCAAGATAAGACAGAAAGCTCTAATATTGCCTATACTTCCAAAAATAAGGGCAAGGGAATAAAGAGAAATAAGGATAAGGAAGCTGCAAATACAGTCCCACAAAAGAAACAGCAAGCGACACCTAGTGTGTCTAATGGTGTCAATTCTGACACCACTTCAGGTTGTTTCTTTTGTAAGGCTGAAGGGCATACAAAGAAGCAGTGTGCCAACTACCACGCTTGGCGTGCTAAGAAAGGTATGCTGTTTAATTTGGTTTGTTCTGAGGTTAATTTAACTTCGGTTCCTGGACACACGTGGTGGATAGATTCTGGTGCCACAACTCACATCAGTGTGTCTATGCAGGGTTGCCTCCATTGCCGAAAACCAAGTGATGGTGAAAGATACATCTATGTGGGTGACGGCAAGACAGTTGAAGTTGAAGCAATTGGAAAATTTAGATTATTGTTAAAGACTGGATATTATTTGGATCTTGATGAGACATTTGTTGTTCCGTCTTTTAGACGAAATTTGATTTCTATTTCTGTTTTGGACAAATTCGGTTATTCTTGTTCATTTGGAAGTGGAAAATTCAGTTTGTTTCATGATTCAAAATTGGTTGGTTCTGGTTCTTTATCAGGTTATGATAATCTTTATTTACTGGATACTATTGCTTCATTCAATGAATCTCTGCTTTTAAATACGCGTGGTGTGAAAAGAAAATTAACCGATGAGAATTCAGCTGCGTTGTGGCACAAGAGATTAGGTCATATCTCCAAACGGAGAATAGAGAGACTTGTGTCCGACGAAATTCTCGACCCCTTAGACTTTGCAGATTTTGACATTTGTGTCAACTGTATTAAGGGAAAACAAACCAATAAAAGGAGATTTGAAGCCAACAGGACTTCAGACGTCTTAGAACTTATACATACAGACATTTGTGGGCCATTTCCAACAGTTGCTTGGAATGGTCAACAATATTTTATAACGTTCATAGACGATTATTCAAGATATGGCTTCATATATCTCATTCATGAAAAATCACAGTCATTGGACGTGTTCAAATCCTATAAGGCTGAAGTTGAGAATCAACTCAACAAAAGGATTAAAACTGTTAGATCTGATCGTGGTGGTGAATACTGCGGTAGATATGATGGTTCAGGTGAACAACGTCCAGGACCGTTTGCTAAATTCCTAGAGGAATGTGGTATCGTCCCACAGTACACTATGCCGGGTTCGCCCACTATGAATGGTGTTGCTGAAAGACGAAACAGAACGCTTAAGGATATGGTAAGGAGTATGATTAGTCATTCTACCTTGCCACAATCGCTCTGGGGTGAAGCACTAAAGACTGCAGCATATATCCTTAATAGAGTTCCAACTAAAGCAACTAATAAGACCCCTTATGAACTTTGGACTGGTAGAAAGCCCAGTCTAAAGCATTTGCACGTTTGGGGGTGTCCAGCTGAGGCTAGGCCATATAGGCCTAATGAAAAGAAACTGGATGCAAGGACTATTAGTTGTTATTTTGTTGGATATTCAGAACGATCAAGAGGGTATAAGTTTTATGATCCCACAAATAAGTCTATTTTTGAGTCTGGAAATGCTCGGTTCTTTGAGGATGTTGAGTTTGCGAGGGGAGATGATGTTAGAGACATTGTCTTTGAAGAGAAATATGTTGATATTCCCACAGGTGTTGTTGGCATTGATCAGGACTATGATCCTATCACTGTTGAGGACACAAATCAGGACAATGTCAGAGAACCTCCTGTTGAACAAATTCTACAACCTCAAGAACCTATGCCATTAAGAAGATCCACTAGAGAAAGAAGAAACGCAATACCAGATGATTATATTGTGTTTCTCCAAGAAAATGAGGTTGACATTGGAATGATGGAAGATGATCCTATCAACTTTCATCAAGCCATGAAAAGTTCAAATTCTCAAAAGTGGACAGATGCCATGAATGAAGAGATAAAGTCTATGAGTGACAATGACGTTTGGGAACTCGTCCCGTTGCCAGAAGGTATGAAACCCATTGGTTGCAAATGGATATTTAAAACCAAGAGGGATTCAAGAGGCAATGTGGAAAGATTTAAAGCTCGTCTTGTTGCAAAAGGCTTTACACAGAAAGAAGGCATTGACTATAAAGAGACTTTCTCTCCAGTTTCTTCGAAAGACTCTTTTAGGATTATAATGGCACTAGTGGCGCACTTTGATCTTGAGTTACATCAGATGGATGTAAAGACTGCGTTTCTCAATGGCGACATTGATGAGACTATTTATATGGTGCAGCCAGAAAACTTTGAGTCCAAAGACTCAGAGAATATGGTTTGCAAACTTAAGAAATCCATCTATGGGCTCAAGCAGGCATCTAGACAATGGTATTTCAAGTTTCATCAAGTGATCATCTCGTTTGGTTTTGAGATGAACTTGGTTGATGATTGTATATACCATAAGTTCTGTGGGAGTAAGTATATATTTCTGGTTTTGTATGTCGATGACATCTTGCTTGCCAGCAACGATATAGGCTTATTGCACGACACCAAGAAATTTCTAGCTAAGTATTTTGAGATGAAAGATCTTGGTGACGCCTCTTTTGTGTTAGGGATAGAAATACACCGAGATCGCTCTCGGGGTACTTTGGGTTTATCACAAAAGGGCTATATCGAAAAGGTTCTCAAAAGGTATGGCATGCAAGACTGCAAACCAGGAGATACCCCTGTTGCTAAGGGAGACAAATTTAGTCTCAAACAGTGCCCTAAGAATGATTTTGAGGAAAAGGAAATACAGAAGATTCCTTATGCTTCGGCGGTAGGAAGTCTTATGTATGCCCAAGTGTGTACGCGTCCGGATATTGCGTACATTGTGGGTGTGCTTGGCAGATATTTGAGCAAGCCGGGATTAGACCATTGGAAAGCAGCCAAAAGGGTCTTGAGGTACTTACAGAAAACAAAGGATTACATGCTCATATATCGGAGGTCGGATCAGCTTGAGATCGTTGGATATACTGACTCTGATTTTGCTGGATGCCAAGATACTATGAAATCTACTTCAGGCTATATTTTTCTGCTAGCTGGAGGAGCTGTGTCTTGGAAGAGTGCTAAACAGTCTATTATAGCCTCTTCTACTATGGCTGCAGAATTTATAGCATGTTATGAGGCGTCCAACCATGGAGTATGGCTTCAAAATTTTGTCACGGGGCTGCGTATAGTTGATGGCATTGAAAGACCACTTAAGTTATTTTGTGACAATAAATCGGCTGTCTTATACTCCAATAACAATAGGAGCTCTTCAAAGTCAAAACATATTGACATCAAGTTCCTAGTTGTTAAAGAACGAGTTCAAAGTGGACAGTTGTCTATTGAACATATCGGGACAAACTCCATGATTGCGGATCCGCTTACTAAGGGGTTGCCACCCAAAACGTTTCATGAGCTTACAGCTCGTATGGGTGTAATGCCTTTAATAGATATTCAGTTTTAGTGGGAGTTTGTAATGTTCTTTGATATAGACACATTTTATGTTACTTCAGTTTTTTTTTATGGATATTTTGAGGTTATTTCTGCAGTATTTATGTTTCAGTTATTTCACACTTTGATTATGGAATATAGTTGATCTCATTTAAATTTAAGGTGGACCAAGTTGGAACAGACATGTGATGATCACATTTCATGTAGTTTCCATGCTACACATCCACATCATAATCCATGTCATTCATTTATATTGACATTGTGACCATTGATAGGTCCAGTTGCGATAAATGCAATAAAGGCCGCTTTGATCCTATGTTGATGTAATTGATGGACCGGATTGGTTAAAGATACTTTTGGTTATGACAACAATATTGAGCTCATAAGGTTATTTAGCAATACATAATTATAAAGTTACACATATAGCCCAAGTGGGAGATTGTTGGATCCTTAATCCAACATTGGGCTGATATGTGAAATAATTATTGTATTGTGGTTGTCAAATAAAGAAGCCCAAATAAAAGTGATCAATTAAGTTTTAAAGTTATTGGGCTTTAAAGTATCAATAGGGTGTGGGCCTTTAATGTGTAGAAACTAATGGGTTTTCTCTATTTTAATGATGGGCTAAAATAGAGATGCCCAATGTAAGTTAATAAAGGGTTGTGGTCCCTAGGTCATACGACGTATCGAAATCTATTCTCTTCTGCATCCCATCGACAGAGAGGTTACAGAGAAAATAAAAGGGTTCTCTGACAAGTACACGATCGTATAGACCTAGAAGGCCAAATCCCCAAATCAATCACCTATGGATTCAGGTACGCTTCCGCTATTCGGTTTCGCTTCTCATTGTTCAATACGAAAGCTCCTGGATTAAAGCGATGGTTTTCGCCTAAAGTTAATTCTAACAGGGAAAAGCAAGACATAGAGAACACATGGAGTGCTCCTATAACTGCTTTGATTAGAACTTCCTTCCCTTCACTTGATAATAAATTATTCTTCTAGCTTATCATTTTGGTTCTGGCTGCATTGATCACATAGGCAAATGACTCTTTTTTGGACCTCCCAATGCCCAATGGCAGCCCCAGGTATCTTGAGGATCTGTACTCTTGAACCCTAAGAACATGACATACATTTTCTTTCAAGGCAGCATTCACATTTTTGATGACAAAAATAGAGGATTTCTGCAAATTCACCTTCTGGCCAGTAAACAATTGGTACTTAGACAACATTCTGAGTATCAACTGAGCATATGGAACATCTGCCTTACAAAGTAACAAAGTATCATCTGCAAACATGAGATGAGCAACTGGAGGACTGTTTCTAGCAATTTTAATACCCTGTAGATTGCCTTTGTCCACTTCATCATTAACAATTCTAGAGAAAACCTCAGAAATCAGGATGTACAGATAAGGGGACAAAGGGTCCCCTTGTCTAATCCCTCTAAATGCTAATATAAAACCTGCCACACCTCCATTAATATTAAAAGAGAAACATGTAGAGGAAATGCAAGCCCACACCCACCTGACAAATTGAGAATGAAACCCCATTTTCAACAGCACCCTCCTGATACAATCCCATTCAACTCTATCGTATGCCTTCTCCATATCAAGTTTTACCAACATAAATCCCCTCCTGCCAGTTCTGAGTCTATTCAAATAATGTACTGCCTCTTGAGCAATTATCACATTGTCCATTAGCTGCCTTCCAGGAATGAAGGCAGCTTGGTTTTCACTGACACACAACTCAAGGCACTGTTTAAGTCTGATAGTTAGCACTTTTGAAATAACTTTATAAGCAACACCATACAAACTAATCGGCCTGTACTGTTTCAGATTTTCAGGATTCAAGCATTTAGGGATTAAAGTGATCAGAGTATGATTCCAATTTCTAAGTAAGATCCCAGATTCAAAGAAACTTAAAATAGCAGCACAGAATCTGATTTAATGATGGCCCAAAACTTCTGAAAAAACACAAGATTCATACCATCTTGTCCAAGGGATTTCTCAGGTGCAAGACTTAACAGTGCATCTTTAATCTCTTCTTCAGAAATTGGTGCTATAAGATCTGCATTTATTTCCTCTGTGATTGTTGTGGGTATCAGTTGCAGCAGCTCCTCCCCTCCTCTAGACCCCTAAGATGTAAATAGCTTTTCATAGAACTCACATATGTGCTTACACAGGTCTGCTTCAGTCTTCCACACATTCTGATTTCATCCACCAGTCTGCTTATTACATTTTGTCTTCTCCTTTGCTTGGTAAGTGCATGAAAAAACTTGGTATTAGAATCCCCTTCCTTTATCCATCGGACCCTAGCTTTTTGGCTCCAATATTCCTCTTCACTCTGTTAATGTCATCCAATTGTTTCCTGAGTCTTCCCCATTCCTCCCAATCCCTTGTTGAGCCTCCTGTACTCATCATTTCCAGGGCCTCTGTTATTCTCTTCCTTTAACGGACCCAATAGTTTTCCACAACAGAAATTATACAGTATCTTAGCTTCGGGTATTTTCAAAAGAGTCCAGCTGAATTTGAAAAATTACGAAAATCACCTTTTCCATATTAAAATGAAAAATGATACATAGCCAACCTGGTGTACAACCAAGTTGACAACACAAGTGAAAATATCCACTTGTGTATTTTTTTATTTTTATTTTTGTAAATATTTTTTACTTGTATTGTCAATTTAGTTGTACAATAGGTTGAAAATGTAGTATTTATCAATTAAAATTTGATTGAGCCATCCGTTAGTTGAATTACGGGTTTTACTTACTTGACCATGTTTATACAAATAACTCATTTGATATAGTCAGCAATCTAGCTTTGCGGTCGAAGCTGGAGAGCTGAAGTGTTTTTAGATGTCAGAAAAGAATTGTGCTAGGTGCCTCGAATTTGAGTTATATTTTTCCAATGACTTAATTATGCTCAAGCTCAATGAAGATAACATAACCCAGATTCAAGAATTCTAAGAAGATTCCTGACAAGGAAAGAAAATCTCTACATATTATATTAGCATATATATCTTGAAAAGTCCAATATCTTATTCGTATTTGGTGGGATAAAACCTACATCCTTGCATTGGAGTAACTTTGACTATAAATACAAATTAATGTATAAAAAAGAAAATTGAGCTATTATTGTTTTTACATACAATTGTGAGAGAAGCTCTTTGTTGGTGCAAAAATTAATTTTTGAATGTGAGACTGAGGGCATGATTGGATATAATTTCAACAGTAAATATCTCACTCAAAACTCAAATTTAACTCAACTTTAATTCAACTCTACTATCTCCAATATTATCAATATAATTAAATAATATCAACCAATCATTATTACACATCACATCAACTTTAATTCACTATTCATTCACTCACATAATTTTAACTAACTATCACTTCCAATCATTTTTTCCTACTTTTACATCAAATCAATTTTAATTATTTTAATTTAAATATTATTTTAATATATCCACTAACAACTAACCATACTACTTTTTTAAAACTTAACTATAATTAAAAAAAAAACTAGTTTTTTACTAGTTGAATTCATATCCAATCACCCCCTGAGTGTGTCTACTCCTAGAGTTCAGAAATTGAAGTAGGCAAATGTGAACATAAAATAAAACGCAATAACTAGTTGAACTTTATTAGAAAGTATCTAATATAGTTAATATACATACTAGTACGACACCCGTGTACTACACGGGTTGTTTTAAAAAAAATATAAAACATAAAATAATAGAAAAAACACATGTTGTCGTATAAAAGTAAAAAAATAGAAAATACCAAAGTCGATATTATATCAAATTTTGAAAAATTTATTTCTACACTACATTAATAGTTTTATTTACAATTTTTCCATCCTTGTCGCAACACAGAATTTTCAAGTCTCTCCTACTTTTAACTCTAGATAATGCAACATAAAGTTGACCATGCAACATAAAGTTGACCATGACTGAATACAGGATTAGGCAAGTACAATCCGACGTTAGACAATGTCTGTCCTTGACTCTTATTAATAGTCATTGCAAAACAAACCATAAGTGGGAATTGTCTTCGTTGAAACTTGAAAGGCAATCTCACATCAGAATGAGTCAATAACATCCGCAGAATAAGTACTTTGCTCCCAATATTCCTCCCTATAGAATCTTAGCCTCAACAATGCGATCTCCAAGTCGAGTGATGACTAACCTGGTGTCATTACACAACCCATAAAATAAATAATGATTATTTATTAAAGTTAGCAGTTTTTCTTTCTAATATAAAAGTAAAAATTTTACAATAATGATATATAATAAATTAGTTAAGATTTAGGAATGTATAAATGCCAAAAAAGATAAAAGAATGGTCGAGTGATCACTCACCTCGTGCCATTACACAACCCAGAAGGTTGATCCATGTTTCGAAGCAGCATTACAGGAATACCAACTTTCAATTTTAAAATGTGATTAGGAACTCCAGAACATTTTATTGCATTTAAAAAATCTGTTGTGTACACTGAATGTCGTTTTGTCACCTTGCATCTATAAAGGACTTTCTGAACTTTCTTGCTTGACTGGATGGAGTGTCTGACATCGAATATATAAAAAAAATCAAAGAAATATATACTGTTTGCATTTTAGATAAATAAAATAATACCCTTTAATCTAATAATATATTTATAATTATGTAAGTTGCATATATTATATATAATGCAAAATTTAAAAGTAAGTCCCATAAAATATACTCACCTGAAACAATATTTTCAATTCCTGTAGGAGATAGTCCACGTTTTTCTTTCATTTTCGCCCTTCTAATGTGTCTAATAAGTTTTGCCTTTTCTTTATCCATTAGTTAAATACCTACATATCTACGTGGCAAACTCTCAAGTTTTGAAATCCTATTTGGCGAAAAATCATGCTTTGGAGTTAGGCTAGGATATAAATTAATATGTTTTATCACACTAAATTAATGGTTAATTTTTTTCTTCTTTACTTCTACAATTATTTACCATAAACTATTTTATGGTTAATTTTCCTACATTACCATATATCACATTTCATTTTCTTATATAATTCCTTCATTAGTTTTTATAAATGTTTCGTCTTCTTATTTTAAGATTTTATAACTTTTTTGTTTGTATTTTATTTTTCATATATGATATATCAAATTAACTATATTTTACCGATTTTCGATTTGACATCCATATTATATATATATA
>BKCP01005317.1:483028-494860 GCA_008636005.1 Striga asiatica | reverse complement strand
TTTTATTTATTACCACATAAAAATGTTGCCCCTTTTTGGGTCATTGAGTGATTAATTGAATTTATTGGTTAGAGTGAGTAAATTTCGATTGGATTTATCTATTCTATGACTATTATAAAAGAATAAATGGTTTTGGAAAAAGATATACGGACTAAAAATTTCTTATGTTTATATTATTTTTAATGAAAAAATTGTAATAACCATTAAATACTTCAGTGAATTATAATCACAATTAAATATCTCAATAAAAAAGGATTCTAACAAAAATAAAACTCTCTAAAAAATAAAAATAAAACCTAAACAATTATTAACTTATCAATATAGATAAAAATTAATAAAGGAGATGCAAATTATTCCAAACAGATTGAATTGTATTAAAACATAGTCTTAAATATTATGTGAACAAATAAAAAAGTAGGGAAGTAGTATCATCAATTTCACAACATACAGTGTTAAGTATAAAGTATTATAATACAAGTTGGTTACATTTTCTCAATGTATATTATTTTTATATTACTAATGACATAACTACGTGTCAATATAAACAAAGTTGATATAACATAATTATATAAAATTTACAAAAGACAAATAACATGGCACACAAAACCAATTAAATGTCTTTTTCAAAAATATAGAGTATCAAGTAGGATATATGAGAAAAAAAAATGATATAACATGAAAGAAATTTTCACATGAATTTATGGACATAATAATAATTATTAAAATATAAAAAGCATTTTATTATTATCTTATTTTAATTATTATATTCATATCTAGATTTAATTGTTTGAATTAAAAAATTTGAACATAATAATAAATTGATTAGAGCTAATGTCATATTTTATTTTTATTATACTATGAATCTATAAATTATGTACGACATAATTTAGTTAAAAAGTGCCTTTTATTAAAGTAAAATTTAGCGACTATTTCAAATAGTTTTTATCAAAATAATAAATTTTTAAAAATCAACAAATACTTATAAAAACCGAAATATAATGATAAAAGCTACTCTATAATAGAACAATGAATTACATTTAAAAAAATAAAATGCAAAGACATATTGCCAAATAGATGAATGTTGATTGCTTAAGATATCTTTTATATTTAATATATTTATAATAGTACGACTATAATTACAATGATTAGTAAAAGTTATAAAAGTATAATTTATAGCAAAATTATAAGTATGAATAATAACAAATAAGTATGAATAATAACAAATAAAATTCAGTTAACTAAAAGTAATTAAACGTGATTGTCAAATAAATTATAAAATATTTCAACTTTGAAAAGGGACCTTTTTTCTTAACTACAAAATATTACATTTAACATGTTTCTATCATGATGAATTATATAAAATATATTGATATATTTTTACAGAGTTAATACAAGCATTTACAATATTTTTTAACATAAAATAAATAATGCATAAATAGCTTACATTCTATGAAATATTATTTCAAATACACAAATTATTTTTTAATTTCAATATCATATACTAATTCATGTGATTTTTCTAATTACTCATGAAATGAATACATGATTACACATAGACTGAACATTTAGATTTCTGATGCACAAAAATATAATAAAAATAAAATATGAAATAGTATTTGATAACCATTTTTACATACTTAGTGATTTATAACATTTATATTGGTTAGTTTTAATATACTTTTTTTTTAAGTTTCAAAATTTTATGATTCTCAATAATGGGGTTTGATATATTAATAATTAGATTATTAATTTTAAATTTGTTAATAATACATAGTTTATTTAAAAGACATTTTTAAGTAGTCCGGTGTACTATCATATATTGACGATTGAAATAATTATATACAATTACATAATTGTTCAAACACATCTAACGTTATATAATTTTTTGTTAATTATTACATTTATTATCTATATTGAGTCTGCAACTAATATATACAATTAATATGCCTTGATTTTCCAAGAACAACAAATATGTCATAACAGTAAGAATGCGTTTGTTTATAATCTCAACTCAAAATCAAACTCAATTTTAACTTAACAATACTTTCTTTTTAATGCTATCAATATAATTAAATAATATCAAATCAATCATTCTTACACATCATATCAATTTTAATTCACTATTCATCCACTCACATAATTTTAACCACATATCCATTCCAATCATCCATCTTCTACTTTTACATCAATAAATTTTAATATTTTATTATAAATATTATTTTAATGTAAACTTAAAATCTCACTAACAACTAATCATACCATTTTTTTTTCAAAATTAAATATGGTTAGTAAAAAAAAAAAATCAAATACCAATATATTTTTAAACAAATAAGTCCTAAGGTTTTTGTTAAGCAAATGTCATTTNCTTCCCCCCACACACACACACATACATATATACATATTCCAAACAGAAAATCTAACGGTAATATATTTTAATGAAAATTTAAGTTGATATTCTAATGATATAACTTTCGTTAGAATGATTCCAACGACGGTTCCAACAAAAATATTTCTTTAGAACATGTTTGTCATTGAGATTTTAGTTGGAAATTGATGATTCCAACGAATACTTTTGGAATTTTCGCTGGAATATGTAATTTTCGTTGTAATTTTTATTTCTTCCTATATTTTGACCATTGAATAATCTAATGTTGAAATCATCAAAATCCAATGAAAATTTCAATGGAATTCCAACATTATATTTTTATTGAAATTTGTATTAAAATCTATTGAAAATTTCTAACGAAAATAATAACATTGAAATATTCATTGGAATTGCCATTGTAATTCATTGAAAAATGTTTCCTTTAGAATTTCATTATTATTATTATTATTATTATTATTATTATTATTATTATTATTATTACTTTTTTGTACTGGGCGACACCTATTTGTAAATAAAATGAATCAAAAGTAAGACTGTTGATGCGATTTTCGGCTCGAAAGGCCCGAAAAGCCATGTGGCACAGAGGTGACATTTATTCTTGACATGATGACAGTAGTCATCACACGTGGTATGACGCTAAACTTGTAGGACTAGTTTTGAATATATATAATTATTTTCTATATTTATTAATGTATATTGTATCCTTATTCTCTTCTTTTGTTATATAAATTATTATATATATTAATTACTACAAATATAAGACAAGATTATGAATATATATAATTATTTATTATAACTATTTATAAAAATTTTTAATTATGAATAAGGATACAATATACATTAAAATAAATATAGAAAATATTTTAATTGCTTTTATTTTGTGATGCGTTATTTTTAATAGGCATTCTTTTAGCTTATTTTTAATATTAAATTATTATAAAAAATAGTTTTATTAATGAGATAATTATAGTTAACATGTTTATATTTTTAATTAAATAATTATAAAATTACAAACAAAAAATTGGAAACGTGAATATTAGATAATACATTTTCACAATTGTACAATGCTTCAAAAAACATATTCGTAGAATTGTTCCTTTCAACAATATCCGAGGTTCCGAATGCCGATTTTCTCAACTCGTGCCATTTGTGTCGGAAAAAACTTCAAGGCTAAGTTATTTACATATATTGGTAAATAAACAATTTAATTATTTTTTTCTTTGTTTTGTTTGTTCGTGCCATTTGGGATGACCAAAAATAATTTTAGAAACATCATACATATTTTTTAAGAATTATAATTTTTAATAGGTAACTTACTTAAAATTTATAAATATTTGAAAAAATTCGAAACACTGTCCAGTTTTTGAATTGATTTGATATTGAATATTCACAATTTAAATATATATATATATATATATATATTTTGGGTAATTTTATAAATATTTAATAAAAATGTAGTAAAAAATATTAACTATAATATTAAGTTATTATAAAACTATTTTTAATATTATAAAACTATAAAAATAGGTTTTTTATGACATAATTATAGTTAAAATTTTTTATTCATACATATTTTCTTTTTAATTTTATAATTAATTTAATAAAAAATAAATTAATTTTTTTTGTAATTTTATAATTAATAAAAAATAAAGGAAAAAAATATCAATAAAATTACATTATGATAATATTACAAAATTAGTTTTATTCAACTTACCAAGTGGCATGTCAGATGGAGTGCCATCCAATAGGAAGTGGAGGTCATGAGCGTCTATATCGTAAAATCGATTTTCGACGGAATGAAAAAGACATATATGGTATAATTTATAAAATTACAAAACTAGCTTTATTCATGGCATAATTACAGTTAAGATTTTTATTCATGAAAAAAATTTATTTTTGTGTAATTGTATAATTGTTTAATTAAAAATATACTAATGAGTAAAAATAAATTTAATTATTATAAAATAACAAAAATATAGTTATTCATGACATAATTATAGTTAACATTTTTTATAATATTTTTTTATTAAACAATAATAAAATTATAAAAAAATAATGTAATGAATGAAAAATATTAACTATTATAATCTGATGAATAAAAATACTTTTTTGTAATTTTATAATAATTTAATATTAACAATACGCTAAAAGAATACCTATTAAAAATAACACATCACAAAATAAAAGTAATTAAAAATATTTTCTAATTTTATTTTAGTGTATATTGTAGTCCTTATTCATAATTGAAATTGTTTGTAAATGGTTATAATAAATAATTATATATATATATTCATAATCTTGTCTTAGATTTACTTAATAATATATTTATTGATTATTATATATATATATATATATAAATATAATAATTTATATAACAGAAGAAGAACAAAACAATATAACAAATACGAAAAATTTCAAAACTAGTCCACAGCAAGTTTAGTGTCATGCCACGTGTGATTATTGTTGCCAACGTGTCAAGAGAAACACCTATGCGCCACATGGCTTTTTGAGCCTTTCGGTCGGAAATCGCATCAAAAGTCTCACGTTTGATTATTTTTTTTAATGTTGTGGTACTATATTTTATTTTCACTATCTCGCGGGGCCAAAAATGGCACCTCTATATTTGTGGGACTAGTTTTGAATTTTTTCCAACACCCATATATTTTATCTATAAATAATTTCTATAACCAAGACCGGAGATAAGAGGATCTCCAATGCATAAATGTTGTTATCACACAAATTTTGACAAATGTCAATTATTTAGATGGATTGTGAACCACATAAGATATTTGTTAAGTGCACAACTTTAAATCTAAAAAATTATCTACAATGCACAATGTGATCAAACATAATATTGTCTACTTGGAAAAAATAAAAAAAAATTATAAATAAGAAATAAAAAATTAAATAATTAGATATTTAGAAAATGATAATAATATTTCTCTCTCGTCTCTCAATTGGTTGATTATAATGTGAAAGTGAATGTGGATGAACCACATTCTTCTCTACATTGTGGACATTAATTATGTCTACCTCATCACTACATTTGTGATTACATTGTGCATTGTATGATTAAAAGTAGAGACATTGCTAAATTTGTTAATATAAAGTGTAATTTACTACAACTACATTTACCATTAGAGATGCTCTAAGAAAATAAGAAAAATAATGATTCATAAACTATTGTGTTAGGTGGCTTAACTATTAATCGAGTTGCTCCATTACAATACTTTTTCAAATAAAAAATACTACCTCTTTTTTTTTTATTAATTGTCATTTTAATTTTATCAACAATAAACCAAATAAATGACGTTTTGGATCTTTTGTACATATTTTTTCATTATTACTCTCATCTAGTATACTACATCTTTTTATATTCACTCTTTATCTTTTTTCAAAACATCCATCTTTATCCTCATTAATGAGGGTTATTATTAGCCAAAAAAAAAAAATTATTAATTATTGTGCAACTTCTCAAAACGACACTTATTAAAAAAAGGAGGGAGTACATAGTTATTCTATAAATATCGTTCTTTTATTTTATGCATTATTTTTAGAACATGATATATTGTCTGAAAGTAAGTTTGAAAAAGGGTGGTACTATTTACCGCCTCCCATTTTACTAGTCACCGCCCTCTTTGGACGATTTTGCCCTTTTCATTTTTTCTAAACATCTCAGAGGAAAGTGCACGGTGAAATGTCGTCAAATTCGGAGGTACGAAAAATTTTGTGTCCGGCCGTCGGAACCAGACGGCTTTTAGCCCGTCCGGCCGCCGGAACCGAACGGTTTTTAAGCCGTCCGGCCGGCTGGTCCAGACGGGCTAAAAGCCGTCCGAAAACGACGACCGGTCGGAACCGGTCCGTCCGGTTCGGCCGGCCGGACAATTTTTTATTTTATTTTTTTTAAATTATTATGTTATATATTTGAAATAATTTTGTTATAAATTAGACTATATTATTATGTTATAAATTATTATGTTACATTTTAGACTTGATTATGCTATAAATTAGACGTTTATCGTGTTAGGAGTTACAAATTATTATGTTACATGTTGATTATAATATAAATTGGACGTTAGATATTATCGTGTTACGAGTTAGAAATTATTATATTACATGTTAGTCTTGGTTATGTTATAAATTGACGGACGTTACATAGTATCGTGTTAGGAGTAACAAATTATTATGTTACATGTTATAGTTGATTATATTATAAATTGGACGTTAGATATTATCGTGATCGTGTTAGGAGTTACAAATTATTGTGTTACATGTTAGACTTCATTATGCTATAAATTGGACGTTAGATAATATCATGTTATGAGTTACAAATTATTATGTTACATGCTAAAATTAATTATCTTAATTTAACATGTTCTAAAAATATAAATATTGTACTATATAGCAGGAGTCATGAGAAGATTTTGGAGGAGATGGTGTTGATTACAGTCTGCGTTTCGATACCCGTACATTATATAATAGTGCTCAGGACGCTATTGAAACTGCAAAACACCAGGCAATGTTGAATGGTTTCCTATTAATAATTTCGAGCCACAAAAAGAAAACGGTCAGGCTTTTGAAGTGCCATAGAGGCGAACGGTACAAAGGCACAGGCGGAAATTCTAGAAAGACAAAAACGAATAAGTGCGGCTGCAATTTTGAGATCAAAGTAAAAAAGGTGTCCGGCGCTCCATACTGGAGGATCTGTGAATGTAGCAATGAAGAGAAGGGCTACCATAACCATACATTTGCTGTGTATCCTGAGGGTCATCGTCAGTTGAGCGGCCTCAGCGCTTCATCTAAGAAAATTATTCGTGATATGACGGACGCTCAGGTGGCCCCGACAAAAATTATGGCCGCGCTGAAGGAAAAGAATCCGGGAGACAACGTTCATGTGCGACAGGTATATATATTTATATCTTGTAATATATGTTTTAATTAACTTTTTGAAGTTAATTATTATAATTATTAATTGTTTATATGTAAAAGTTGTTGTAATAATTAATAAATTTTATTATATTTACTAATGTATTATTATTGTGATAGTTAATAGTTTTTTTTATCAAATTAATCGCATTAATATACTTTTTTATTTATTAATATAATATTCTTTTTTGTTTTAAATTATAATAATCATTATAATTAACGTTAATCGGTGACAGGTATATAACTTTAGAGATAAGCTGCGGAAAGAGAGTTTCGACGGTAGAGACGTTCCTTCCCAGCTTATGCATTTGACCGTGAGCAGCGAGTATACAGTTTATGCAGAATCCGATCCGAACACGAAAGCGTTGACGCATATATTCATGGCCCATCCTGCGTCGATCAATCTACTCCGGACATATCACTGGTATGTCGGCATAGATTCCACGTATAAAACCAACAGGTATGTTACTTTATAAATACTTTATTAGTATGAATCTTAAATAGTGTGTTTTTGATTTAGTCAACTTTTATTTGATTATATTTTTTGTCTTCTTGGTCTCATTTGCACAGGTACAAGATGCCGTTGGTCGAGATGATTGGGATGACACCGTGCAACCAGAACTTCCTAATTGCGTATGCGCTCATTAGGGACGAGAAAGAGGCCAGTTACGACTGGGTTCTAGAGAAGTTGAGACTGCTGATAGGCCAAGACGTATATCCTTATGTTGTTGTCAGTGACAGAGAGTTGGGTTTACTCACTCCTATTTAGAGGCATTTTCCTGAATCAGCCCACTTACTCTGCACGTGGCACATCAACAAGGATGTGGAAGCCAGAGCCTACAAACTATTTGGGAAGAGTAAGAAATTCTCGGAGATTTTCATGCACAATACGTGGAAGGCGATTGCAGAGGCCAGTACGTTCGATGCCTACCCCGATGCCGTTGCCGAGCTGTACGCAAAATATTCGAAGTCCCCAGAGGTGATACGGTATGTGGAGGGCACATGGTTAGGGCACCGCGAGAAGTTTGTGATGGCTTGGACCAACCGAGTGACACATTTTGAAAACACAACTTCCTGTAGGGTGGAGAGTGCCAACTCTGTGTTGAAGGAGTGGCTTCAGACGTCCACCGCCGCGCTCGATACAATTTGGCAGAAGATTAATAAGCACATCGATAATCAAGTGACTGAAATCAAGTACATACTGTAATTTTTAAATGCGTTATTATATTACTGCATTAATTAATTACAATCTAACGTTATGTAACGTATTATCAGGACGACGCTTGAGGCCTCGAGATCTAAGAAGAATACACGGTATAAGGGAATCCTTTTCACGAGCGTGATACTGAGGGTCTCGCATTACTGTCTGAGTTTATTGGACGCTAGGGATGTTCACGGTCCGGATTGGTCCGGTTTTAGCTCAACCCATGACCAAACCGGACCTAACGGTTATTTTTTTTTCTTGTCCATAACCGGACCGGTTTTATTTTTTAACCGACCACAATCCGAACCGCATTGAACGGTCCGGTTTGGCGGTTAACCGGTTAAATCCAAAATCCTTGTTTTGAGCCTTCAATTTTTATTTTTCAATTTTGGGCCCAAAAGAAATTATTTGGACATAAAAATTAAGAAAAACAACAATAATGAAATAAAAAATACACAATTCGTCCAATAAGCATAAAAATACACATTTCGTCCCATAAACATAAAAATACAAAAATAATGAAGATTAAATTATGCAAACTGAACCCAAGCAAGCATTCATTTTTCAGTCGGTTTATACACCTGAAATAATAAGAGCAAAGCAATCATAGTGAATGTATTGTATTTGTCGGCCATAGTGAATGCTGAATGTGTATATATATATATATTGTATTTGTTATAGTTTTTTAATATTTACCGGTCCGGTCCGGTTAAACCGGCGGTTTGCCACAGGTAATCCGTTAACCGGACCGGTTATTCCGGATTTTTAAAAAAATTAACCATTGAATTTTTTAAGCCTTTTTTAACTGACCATTTAACCGATCCGCGGTCCGGATTGACGGTTTTTTCCAGTTAAAACCAGACCGTGAACACCCCTATTAGACGCTGAGCTTACGAGGATGCACGACTTGGGCACCGATGTTTACATTAGCTGCGGCTGTGTATTGCAGCTCACTCATTGACTTCCTTGTGCCTGTCTGCTCCGTAACGCAGTTGATTTCAACATTCCTATTGATCTCGGAATGATTCACCAGTTCTGGAGAACGCTCCAGATATTAGAGTCAGGTAATTTAAGGTTAATGTTTTATTTATAATTTTCTATTAAAATACATTATTTGGTTTAATTCATTGACTTTTTTATCGTATACTTGTATGGACTGGTCATCAGAGCTAGGCGAGCCACGCTGCATGGTCAGATGCGGAGTTCTTTCAGACGCTTGTGAGTGAGGTTGAAACCCGCGATCCCGCGACGATGCGGTACGTGAATCAGTTCATGTACAGTCATCTTTACCCAGACCAATAGGATTATGCGGAACCTGAGGTTAAGGATGACCCGCGAGCCCAAGAAAACTAATTCAATTAAGCGTAAACCATCTGCTTTTGAGTACAATGATAGATCGCGAGGTCGGAAATTTAGCCGTACGACCACTTCTTCGCGTGGACAGACAAGTTCGTCTTCTCAACAGTCACAAGGGGATGAAGGTCATACATTTTTTTTTTGAATATGGTTGAGCATTAATTAAAGTATTTATATGATTATATAAATTGTGACATATAATTATTATGATATTTATTGCAGAGTTTAGACCGACAAATATATTTGGATTTTTAATGTGGCAAAGTATCCCCTGGCATATGTTGGACTACATAGTGAGTTACCTGAATGTGGATGCGGATGGTAACTGCGGATTTCGAGTCATCGCGAGTCACGTGTATGGTCACCAGAAGTACTGGGCAGATGTAAGAGAAAGCATTGCGAAGGAGGTCGACAGCCACCGTGAATTGTACGAGTACATCTATTTTAGAGATGTCGACACCGGACTTCGTCGCATAAGGTGGGCCGACGGCCCTTGTGGACGGGTTCACTGGTTCGAAGTTCCGCAGGACCTCTACACCGTTGCGACCCTATTTAATGCGGTTGTCGTTCATTTGAGCTCTGGTCCGCAAGGTGGGCAGCACGACTTATTCAGCACCACAGTGTTGCCTCTCAGTGCACGATCATCGGCTAGAGGACCATGTCGTGAGATGGCCATATGCATCTTGGTGCCGTAGCACACTACATTCGTTTAGATTTGACTCTTGATTGTCCATTACCGCCTATTCATTCCATGTGGTTCCATAACCGAGATCAATCGGTTGTAGGTTGGGAGGATCAGTACGAGGCTAGGTTGCGATTGTGGTTTATTGTTCAAAAAAATCCTTCTTGAATAAAAGAACGATATTATTCACTTGTGGTACGACGCTTCTCATTGAACTTAAGTTTAGCAAATAAAAAACAAAATGAAGAATTATATATTTATATAAAAATAAAAAAAAATTAAGTGGACAAAAATAAAAAATAAAAAAAGTAGGTCTTCAAGGGAAAACGTATTCCTTACAACATATATGTATATACTATGTATTAAAAATACTATATACTATTAAAAAAAAACCATTCAACTTAATGTTTTACAAATAATAAATATAAAAAAAAAATCATTCAACTTAATGTTTTACAATAATAAAAAAAAAACATTCATTACATCATTATTGGGCATTGTCGTAATCCAAATTAAACTTAGCAAAATCTTCTTGGACTTCCGCCGCTTCCGGACATTCAACAAGGAACTGCTGCATGGTCGATGTAATGCCCAAAAGACGGTCCACCCACTAAAAAATGAAACAATAATAAAATATGACTGAAATTTATTAAAATAAAATTATTGTAATGAAATAACATTAATTAAAATTTAGTAACCAACTTACATAGGCGGTATTGACACGCGTAGGGAGCTCGTTCTCGTCCGGCAGTTCCTCGCCCATGAGAGTCGGATGGGAAACCCGACTGTACCACTGCAGGTAATCCTCAGTCGCCTCCCCGCGATCCTGTGTGGTGGGGGTCAACATAGTAGTGTTGACCGTCCCAGAAATCGGGAATTGAGTTCAGGCACCTACTGCAGCAGCCTCAGAATGCTCAACCCTGTAGTTCTTAGACTCCCAAGCACGTACTGCACTGATCGGCGGGTATGTAGGGGGAGGGACAGTCTGGACATACCCCAACTGACGCAGACACCACGCAGGCAAGTACGGCTCGACGACATCGCGATATCGAATCAATCCGCTATAAAGAGTTCTCGGCTCTATCGCATCTGGGCTGGAGCTGCCGTATGGCAACCATTGCACCTGTTCACAATTGCATAAGAGCATTTATAAAAATAATTATATTATTTTAAATAACGGGTAACTAAATTTAAATAAAATAACTTCACGTACATCGGAGGCAGTGAGTCTGTCGAGGCGCCGACGGATGGCTGTGAGCCGATCGTCTGACCGTGGCG
>BKCP01005317.1:460385-480170 GCA_008636005.1 Striga asiatica | reverse complement strand
ATAAATATGAATATCTATAGAAAAATTATGATTGTCTAACCGTCCAACCTAATAATAGCCTATACTGTTATTCCATTCTTAAAAAGTTAATTATATGTAGCCTTCAAAATTCTTACTAATTAAGTAATTAAGATGAGATTAATTAAAATTGAGGAACATGACATTTCACTAAAAAATACACATTTATCAATAATGTTGTTGTTAGACTGAGTTAATCACCGGATATCTATTTTTTTTCAATATATTTACAGACTTTATGCTAAAATGCCATACTCCTATTAATTTGTTAAGTATAAAAGATCGGCTCGTTTTATCAGTTAGGCAGAATAATAGCCGCATTTGTACTTAAATTTACGTTATGCGGTCTAATGCTATTTGACATGTCTAATGGTTAGACATTATACTTTTTCAATAGATATGTATATTATTAAACTAAATGTCGTACTATAAAAAACAACAAATAAAATTATAACATTTTTTTTTTAAAAAAAAAAACTATGCCGAGTCAACCCAACTAGGGCTGCAATCATGCCGAGATGAGTTAACATTAGCCTTATCGAGCTATGCTTGACTTTTTTTAAAACCTATTGAAGCTCAACGAGTCTACCTTGCTCGATGCTCGGCTGGACTCGACAACAAATTACAAAATCTCAAAATCAGATCGATTGTGATTGGATCGAAATTTTGCTCGCCTTCTGCTAAAAAATTTTAGCTAAAAAATGTATAATTGTGGATAGTTAGATAATTTTACATAAATTTAAGCATCGAGTGACCGAACGTACAAATTACATGCTCGAGCTCGAGTTCAAATTCAAAATGCTTGAGCTCGGTCAAACTTAAACTCGAGTCGAGCTTGGACCTCACGAGCTGCTCTACTCGTTTGCAGTCTTAAACCCGACTAATACTTACGCTGCTTAACATAAGAATTTGTGTGTTTGACCAGTTGACTAAATGATAACAACCTTTTTACATTCAATCCAAAATTACCTAAAAAGATGAGACTGTATGCTGTTGAATGCAGACACACAATTTAATGCAGGACTGAAAATAATGGTGGTCATTTCTGGAACTCCAGCTGGTAGGGTCTGGGCCTTTTTGTCTTTTCACATTCCCCATTCAACCCTTTTAGCCTCTGCTTCTAAGTAAAGCCTCTCTCAACCAAATCACACCATTGACTTCTCTCTCTCTCTCTCTCTCTCCCTTGAAAGAAGGCGAGAGTTTTGGGCGATAAAGGGATGACTCTCTCACTCGGTCTTACCCACATATTCATACACACACGTATATATATTATCTATATATTATCTGTATATATAGTCAGTCACTCACATATATGTGTATATATTGAGGCTTATGCAGAAAAAAAGAAAAGAAGATGAAGAATTATGGGAACTCTATTTTGAGGGGAATGTTGTCTGGCTCGAGGATTCATTCAGCTCGATCTTATCTTATTCGATGGGCCAACGTAATATTTTGTATAGATCTGATATTGCTAATGTTCGTCGGACCAGGCTTCATTCCCCCCAATTATAAAGCTCCATTACTAGATCTTGATTATCGGATGTCAAAGGTGAGAGATTTTAATTTTAATTAAAGGATGCTATTTATTTTTTGAAAATTTGTCAATCTATTTTTCTTTTTTTTCATGGTGAATTGACAGTTGGGATTTGGATGAGCAGATTGGTGTAATGATTTCATTTTTTGGGATCTTTGCTTTGAATGTTTTGCAGGAAAGTGTTTCATCATTGCAAACTTTATGGGATTGTTTTTTTGNAAAATCAAATTGTAATGGTGATGAATGCATAGCTAGCTTGTATAGGGTCATATAGGCAGATAGGTTGCATTGCTTGTAAATTTTGTTTTGAATTGGTTGTACGGAGCACATGAACCAGCAAATTCATTCTGAATTTTACCGTTGAATTACACTCTTCACTCACTCAAACAGAAAAGTTGTGGACAAAAGTCTCGTTTTGCTCGAGTGGCCTGGATAAAAAAAACTAGATGAGGTAATTCATTGCCTCACTTATATTTATAGGGTCAAATTTGTCCACATGCCTTTTATTTCAATTCTTTGCTTTGTTCTTTAAAGCAGTCCTGCTGGATCAAACTATCATGTCAAATGTCAATGTAAAATTTATAAATTTATATTCTCACTCAAAAGTAGATTAGGTTACAGACTTGAATAACAAAAATACTTGACTAGTCACATAATGGCTTTAATATCACCTATGCATTTGGACAGATGTAAATAAAGTATTATAAGTTACTTATATGTATATAATACTAAAATTATAAGTTATATAATGGTATTATGTTTTAAACATAGAGTATTATGAGTTATAAGTTAGAAAATGGTATTATGTTTTACATTAATCATTGGTTAAGAGAAATAGCATATGAATCACTTATATTGATTGCATAAATGTTAGAAGTAATGTAATTTTTATAAATTTGAGGGATAATGACTAATTAATTAGCTGAAAAATATTAAATTTATCATAATAATTGCTTATGAAATTTTAAGTAATTTTACTATAACATTAAAATAAATTATTTTTTTAATACTATCACTTAATCAAATAAAAAAACATAATATTGATTTTAGAATAAATAACTTGAACAAAAAATTTTTACAATATAATTTTTTATGTTTATTTAACTTTCATATATCGTTTAGTGTAAAATATAATTATTAATCTTAATAATAACTATTATATGATACAATAAAAAATATAATTGTTAACGGTTTTTGTCTTAATTAACAAAAAAAAGTGTAAGAAAATATTTTATTATTAATGGGATATGATGAATTAATGTAATAATAAAATTTATTGTTAATAATTTCATATAAATTTATACCTATTTGAGAATATTTAAATTTGTATAGTTAAATTATGTAATAAATTTTATTGCTAAAGAGTTTAGATATAATTTTATTTTTTAGCTGGTGAAACTATTTTGGGCCAATCTTTGCATATTTGGTCCATACGGCTTTTGGGTCAGTCATTCAAAATAAAGCAAAATTTAAAATTACATACATATTGTTCCAAATCCAGCCAAACTTAAGCATTGTTGAAGACCAATTTAAGCCCGTCCATATGTTTGTTTTTATAACATGAAAATTTCAGCCCTGTTTAAAACCTCTCTGCAGGATGTTAAAGAGACACGTGGCCCACATACGTGTAACCATATTATATAACGGGTCCAAACCCTAAAATGGCTGAAATCACGTCATTTCTTCTTCTTGTGTCGGCGATCTATCTCTCTGTGTCTCTCTCTCTGTTCTAAGTTTCTCCGACCCAAACCTTTTTTCTCAGCCGTTCTTAAAAAAATTTCGCTGGTAATGAAAAACAACGTGTGATTTTCCGGGGATTCGTTCCGTTGAACAAACAGAAATTGAGAAAAAAACACCTCGGAAATGCATTTTGGAGGTAAAAAGAGATCGAAAAATAAAAATTGTTCCGATGTTAAAAATCCGATTTACTGATTTGTAATATTTTTGTTACAAATAAGATCTTGGAAGATCTATCGTTTTCAAAATATTTTTTTGGAGTTTTTTTTTTTAATTAATAGCAAAGTAGACCAAGTTACAAAATCGACTTAAAGATTATTAGTACTTCGATTTAAATCGGTCGATTACAACTAAGATCTATCGAGATCTATGAATTTCAAAAATTTATATGTTCCCTTTTTTTTAATTATTTTATATTGTTAACAGATCTACTAAGATCTGTACATTTCGAAAATAATTATATTGTTAAAAAAATCTTGAATGATTTTCAACTTGTAACGGCCAGATGAAAGAAAGCAGTCAATGAGGCTAGATGAAAATAGTTTTAACGGCTTGATGAAAATTATTCCATATATACATGCCTGCAACTTTAATTTGATAATTACTACTAATTTGATATGTTTTTTTTTTGGCAAGAATTGCAAACACTATTGCTGAGAAGGAGCTTTTGAATTTTATATTCATTTATAATTTGTTTTTATGGTGGTTGTATTTTCTTTTATTTAATTTTTATTTGTTGTTCGTTAATTTATTTCAAGATACTATGCATAACAAAATAAATAATATACTGAGCAGACTAATTAATTGTTTAAAAAAATTTGTGAACATTTTCAATAACTCGTATTAATGGCAGAATTGTTTTGTTTTCAAGTTTATATATTTATTCATCCCCAAAATTGAGCTGTTCTTGAATGAAGAAAATAAAAAACAAAAAATAAATAAAATGTAACAAAAATTGGTAGGAATTGAAAAAAAGTACCAGCTAGGTAAAATTTATGAGGTAAAATTTATGAGGTTTTCTTTAATGTTTTGAGCTAGTAATTATATATATATATATATAGATAGTTGTATTACAAGCACATGCTGTTTTTTCCCTGTGTAAATATATGGTGTGTTGTTACTTGTGCGTATATATGCAATTTTGCTAGCTCACAAAAATTCTAAGTTTATCAATTGGCATTTCATATTTAAAAATCATTATAAATAAAAGTTTGACTTTTCATAACATAAAATTCTTGTACGTTTAAAAGTATGATAAGTCAACCCGTCTAATGGTAAACTATCTCACACAAAAATTTGTTCAATTGATAATTTGACTATCTATTTTATTACACGCACATAATTGGTATATCATGATATCGCTGTTGGAAATACATTGAATATATAGCAAGCAGGGCTAAGTATATACGAAAGTATTCAATGAACAGCTAGCAGTGCCAAGAATATGAAAGTAAATCTATTCGTAGGCAGCCATAGTTTTTTAAATGATATTCATACTCTAAAAACAACATTAACAAAAATATAACTTTTCATAGCATAAGTTTATATTTTTATCCAGTCGATCCACCGGGGCCTTGCACAAAAATTTGTGATACAATAATATACAAATTCATGTCCTATGATATGTAATTTATTTTATGCGTAATATATCTGTTGCGTAACTTTTTCCTAAAATGCAAACACAATCGTAAGTCATAGTAGTAACATTTGTATCTCAAATGTAACATAACCCGTAATTATTCATCAAAATCAATTAAATGAATCTTGGCCACCTCATACCAAACAAAAAAGAATCATCACTTTCTAGAAGACCCAAACGTCCAAGGATCGAATCTCCTCAAACGCTCAAACTCCCCGCCCTCAAAAACACACTCCGGCAACGCCACCGCATACCGTTTCTTATCATAACAATACGAATACGTCATCCACCTCCTCCTAAAACCCTCCATCCGGGCCTGCTCCTCCCGGCCCAATTCAAGCCCAACCCAATCCCCACCCCCCATCAAAAAACCCGAGTACTCCGCCACAAACGGCCCATACCTATGATCCACCTTGTACAACCCTCCCTCAGTCGCCCAACTCGACCCGTCCCATATCGTCCCGTAAACCCTCATCGCCTTCGACGGGAAGTCCTCACCCGCCACATCACCCGCCACGTGGCGGATGGGTACCCCGTCCACATAGAACGTGATCCTCCGCATCTCGGTCCACAGAATCCCATACCGGTGGAAGTCCGCGGACGGGTCGAACGGGAGCTCGTACCTCTCCTCACGGCCGCGGGACGTGCTCCCGTTGCCGTAGAAGTTGGTCTGCACGGCCCACTTTTGGCCGTGCACGTGACCTAAAAACTCGAAGTCGATCTCGTCGTGAGACGACGGGTGTTGATCGGCGTTGCTCATGTAGAAGGTGACGACGACGCCGGCCGTGTAGTTTTTTCTCGGGAGCTTTAGGGATGTTTCGAAGCGGCCGCTCGTGTAGGTTAGCTTCGAGTGGAAGCCGGAGCTTGTTGTCTCGTCCATCGAGATTCGAACCGATGTGTTGGCTTCGTCGTACGGGACTACGTTTTGTTCGCCGTACAACGGGTCGAATCCCTCTTGGAACGATATCGAGTTCGAGGACGATAAACCGAAGAAGAAGATGCTTGAAAGGAAATAGAAGCACACGAGATTATCATGGGCCATTGTTTTTTTTTTTTTTGTTACTAGCTAGTGTGAATTTAAGGGGCAATTTATAGGTGAATGTGTGTTATTGGTGATATTGAGCATTTTGGAGAGGATGATACTAATGGGGTTTGGGTGTACAGACTGTCTTTCCAAGAGGGATATGGTTTTTTTTGAAATTGAGATTTTGAATGGAGATTGAGTACACACACGTAAAATCTGGGGTTGATGATTGTGGAGCAAAAGGTATTTATTGTTTTGGTCCTCGTTATGGTTTTTTGGTCACTTTTTGGTTTGTGTGCATTTTTGTGCCCGGGCCTTTTTGTTATGATGGGGTAAAAGCATTAAAATTGCTAGATTGATTAATGTAAGTTTGGCAATTAGCCGCATTCACTTGGAATATATCTGTCAGCCATCGTTCGGGCGGCAGCCTGTAGGAAACACAGCTAATCCAAAATATTTTTCGGAAAATTATCAAAATATAAGGAAAAATTGTAATTTAAAAATAAAAAATAAAAAAGGAAAAATTGTGATTTCAGTCATCTAATTTTTTTACTCCATTAATTTTTTGAGATTTCAAATTGATACATTATCTTTAAATTTATGTCAATCTTATCTGATAACTTTTTTGGGGCTTCGAATTTGATTTTGGATTAAATTTAAATCTCATCCGATAACTTTTTTGGGGTTTCGATTTTGATTTTGGGCCAATTCCATTCAATCTTTACTTTCCGCACCTTATTTTTCTGAGAATTTATGATGATTGTTTGTTGAGTTTTTGTGCCTAGTTTCTATGTGATTTTGGTGGTGTGTGGAGTCGTTTTTTGCTCTCATTTGTGTCATTCCGGTCCATTTTTGCTCGTTTTTGTCATTTTGTGTATTTAGTGTCGTTTTTTGTTTTTCATTGCCTTGCTTTGCGTTTTCCGATGTTTTGTAGGTTTAATGGAAAAAATTCGGTTGGGAGCATCGTCATCATCGAGTGGCATTTTCAGCACTAGCCCGTGTACGACCCGGACGCTAATCCGCGACCTTGTGAAAGTCCCCAGAAGCACAAAGACTCGCGACCCCGAGGCATATCCGCGACCACGTGAGCGCGCTGCCGAGAACGCTGAACTTGCGACCCTACGAGAGTGATCCTGAGGCTCTCCATAAACTCGCAACCCCGAGGCGAGCTCACAACGCTGTGCGTGCGGCCTGAGGCTCTCCACAAACTTGCGACCCCGATGCGAGTTCGCGACGCTGCGCGTGCGGCCCGAGGCTTTCCACAACTCGCGACCCCGAGGCGAATTCGCGACGCTGCGAGTGTACCCGTGCCAAATCAAAAATCGCGACTAGAATCCCTATTTCACAGTGTTGCGAGTTCAGTTTATTAAATGTGCATTTTTCTAGTGTGTGTTTTGAGAACACTATGAATACATTTAGTCTCTTGTATCGGAAACACCTAAGCTTTCATTTTTCTATTTTTTGCACTTTGAGAAATGTTCTCCTTTTTAGTTTTATCTCTATTTTATGTTGGAGCTCTATGACTCTCATTTTCTGGCGACTTTCCGGCGACTTCATTTTTTATGAAAGTTTCGAGCTTTTTACCCCTGGTAACGTCGAACACTCTGACCAGCTGGAAATCGGCTCGCCTTCTTCCTCCTCACCGGTAAAACGCCGCGTACCTGAAAAGAACTCTTACACCGGACGGGATTTCTGGTGAAGAACCTTCGATTCTTAAGTCAGTATAAACTCTACTCAATTCTCAAGAGTAAAAATGGATAAATCGTTCTCAAAATATAAAGCTCACCCCTATATATAGGAGTGAGATACCTGCTTCTAGAGGCTGCTCGGATTTGCTGAGTTGGCTGCCCAAAGCTACCCAGGCCTGCCCGTTCGTACACACATAGTGTGCGTGTGTCAGAAACAGTTATCGTCATAAACCAATCAAGTAGCTGCACGTGTCCTCCGCACATAGGGTAAAGATCCCTCTATAATCTCCTCGAAGGCTCTTGTTCTCGACCATGCCTAGGTCAGTCCCCAAACTGTTCTCAGTCTGGGAAGTGGTCGATCAAATGACACAACTCGACAGGTCAATCGACCGGATCCTCCATGGACCTGGGACCGACTTGTTCTCCTCATACCGGAATCCTCTGTACGCTGTTTTCGTGGTGCTCGACCACAACCACTCTGCTCGATTCTGTTCGACCAAGGTGGCCCGTTTAGTTAGCTTGACTCGTTCAACTGGCCTAGTGGACCTGTTTACTCCTTTAGTTATAATATCCCATATCAACTCCGATTCTCGTCTAGCACGCAATAGGAGAGTGGATACTTACTTTTAAGCCTCATTACTTCGTATTTGTCTTGTTTTTGCTTATGAAGTTTTTGAAGTAAAATTAGGTGTTTGCTTCATGAATGAGGAAAAGTTGGGAGCTTTTTGTTTTCACTACTTGCCTAAGTGATTGTATGAGTTAATTACTTACTTAGCTAGTGTTAACGTTTGGGAGTTTGGTTAAAGCTGAACCTTTTAAGTTTAGAAAACTAGTATTAATTCTCTAGGATTTAGTGCTTGCATATTTCTCTTAGTTTGTTTGTATTTTTATTTCGAGTGATAGAGACTCCGGTAGCTAAAAAATTCCCATCATTTTTCTTTACGCTCTCGTTTTGCTCAATGTTCTGAAAACTGGACTGGTCATCGAACCGGTCAAGCTATTGATTCAATGATTCATTGGTCTGACCAGTTGTTGAACCGGTTAGACCGGTATTTAATTTATTAATATTTTTATACATATATAATATTTTATATAATAAAAATATGTATAAAAGCTTATTAATTAAATATTTAGCTAATTTAAGACATTCAAACACTTACATTAACTAATAATAACTTATATATATATCTATTATCTAAATACGTTTTTTTTAGTTGACCGGCAGAAATTTAAAAAATAAAAATTATAAGAAGGATGTTAGTGCATTTTCTTTCATTGCGTCAAAGATTCTAAGCCATAAATTGTTTGGAATCATGTAGCCTCACATCACTTGAGAAAGCTAAAATGAAGGAGAGATTGGCTATAAATGAAGCACAAAAAGCTATTATGTTGCCAGCTTTCTACTACAGAAAATCGTGTGGTAGGTGAGCTATTAGTAGAAAATTAAAAGTTCATGGGCCTTGGAAGGTATATGTTTGGGCTTGTTCAGTTTAGAATCCAAAGTCCGAATATATCTAACATACAGTCCAAACTTTAAAGTACAAAATTGACAATCGTTGGGCCAGCGAACCGTTTTCGGTTTTACCGCTTTTCAACCGGTTTGAACAGTTAGTAAATAGTTTTTGGGCCAAGCAGATTTATATCCCAAACCGAACCGGGATGCTGGTCAGTTCTTGGTTGAACCGGTCGAACCGACTGGTCTGGTTCGGTTTTTATAACTATGGTTTTGCTTGCTTGCTTTCAATTGCTCTAATTTCCTAGTTAAAATTAGTCTTAAATCAACCTCAACCATCTTGATTAGAATGTTTAGGAATTTATTTGCTATTTTTGTGACCTTGGATGACTATCTAGTAAGCGAAGCTCCGAAACGTCTTCCTTGAGAAACGACCCGATGTTCGAATAACTCGGTTATCAATTATTCTCGCAAAAAAAAATAAAAAAATAAAAAATGATTGACCTATTAAACCATATATCAAATTAAAGTTTTCGAATTAAAATTATCGATTCAGTATATTTAAATGGTATTTTTTTTTTGTCATACAATTTTTTCAACAATGACAAATTCTGTCAAGCACAAAACCCTCAAATCACAACATATGTTTTTCGTAGATGTCTATTGAGATTCGACCTTCGGATCCTTCCAAAATTTATCCATCTAAAAAAAATATAAAGTTGCATTTGGATAGTAGTAGAGACGAATTAAAAGCTAAGCAGTAGGATACTGATATGGGTTACTTTATCTTAGGGAATAAACGGATCAACTAGGCCGAGCGGGAGTGAGGTTGTACTACCAGGCAACTCGGGAAGCTTAGGCAGCCAGCTCACCCATTTCGGGAAGGTTTCTAGAAGTAGGTAACCCACCTCTATAAATAGTGGTGGGAGGTGCGATTCTAGTCAATGAGCTACTCATACATTCTATACTTTTTGCAATTCATCTTCTACAAGTGCTTATTTAAGCATCAGAGACTCTTCACCGGAAAACCCCTTCGTGTAAGAGTTTTTGCAGGTCTAAAGGCGTTCAACCGACGGAGGAGCTCAAGAGAAAACCGATCCTAGCCGGTCGGAGGTCTTTGCATAGCATTTGGTGCATTCGAAAAGCTTGTGTTCTCTATAGCCATGGCGAGCAAAATCCCAAGGAAGAATTTAAAGACAACTTTCAATGATGCGTGGGTGACCAACGGCCGTTCGGGGTAAGCCCTCCACCGGGCTTATCCGGACCTTCCCAGACTATGATGACCCCGATGCCTCCTCTTCAAGGCTTAGGGAGCTCATCGACGGTCTCTGTAGCTGTGCCGGGCTCGAGCTAGGCGCAAGAGGCTCGAGCACTTCAAGGGGAGATGGTGCAAGCGCAGCTGCAGCCAGATCCAGCCCCTGCACAACCAGGAGGAGTGGTGGCTCGGACAATGCGACCACCGATGATGGACGTGGAGTAGGCTGGGCAACAGCTGTGACGATGCCCAGAGAGGAGTTAGAGAGGATGATCGCCAACACTCGCGACAGAAGCAATGCAGCAAGCCACTCACCACACTTCACACGCCGCCCCCGCGTCAGCCACAGTGGTAGGTACACATCAGCTGAACACTAAAGAGGACGAATCGAGCTACAGAGAAGATGGAGCTGGCACAGATCGAGCGTTAGAAAGATTGGCGGAGCAGTTGTGCCAGTTGCAGGCGAAGGTTGATGGAAAATAGGTAGATCGAGCTCGAGGACACCCCTTTTCGAGAAATATTCTGAAGGCAGCATTACCAAATAATTTTTGGGAAACCAGCTTGGCGTATGATGGGTCGACCAACCCGTCGAGGCTTGTAAGATCGTTTGAAAATATGACTGTGTTGCATAGGTATTTTGACCCAGTGAGTTATAGGGCGTTTCTCTCGACCTTGGGGGGAGGAGCGCTGGATCGGTTTCACCAACTCTTCCGGGAGTCGGTAAAGGATTTCGTGAAATTTTCAGATATGTTCTTGAATCAATATACCAGTGAAGTAGCTCAAGAGAAGACGTATTTGACCCTCCAAAGTAGAATAATAAGTCAATTTGTTTATTGGCCTCTACAACTTTTTTGTTTCTGCAAGTGCCTCTTTTTTCCCGTTATTTTTCTTTTTGACTAAGTCAGTCCTTACACATAATTTCATAACAGTGTAATCTAATTTGTCACAACTCTATGCTTGATAAATATACAGGCTCGGCTGCCACATTATTTGTCAACTTTGAATATAGAAAATAAATAATATTTTCTTTTCTTTTATTTTTTTCTTATTTCATCATATCACCCCATATTCGTTATTCCTTAACATATCAATAAATCAATATATTTATTACATAATTTTGTCATCCATACCATGATCCCATTTTTTAATTTAATTTCTTATCATCACTCTTAATAATATTTTATTTATTCTTCACGAAAAATTACATACATTACTTCTTTCCAATATCTTTCTCTGTGTACCATTTTTTCATACTTCATTTGCCCAACAAAGTTATCAATCGACTATGGTCATTTTATTTAAAGATAATTACAAACTCAATTATAGTAATTAACTTAATCCTTTCAATTTATTTTATTATGTGAAATGAATTAATTATTTTTACTTTACAAAATAAAAAAATAAATAAATAAATTCGAAAAACTACACAATGGGAAGAAACATTGGAGATGCTTTAATGCTAAATATCCCTGCATTTTGTGAGGTGAAGTTGTAGACAAGTCCCTCAACACATTATTCGGTAAACCAATTGCTAAACCATCCCAACGGAATAGATTAATTCTTCTTGAAAATTGACGTAAACAATGCACGCCACAAACATTATTTGGTGACTGAACACTATAGCATCAGTCACCAAATTATACATATCATAAGGTCCCTCATCTACAGCATAAAGCATCTCTTACTATGGCGGGCCTCCTGCCAGCTGCGGCCTTCACAGGCCCATTTTCGCTTGGGCTGCAGCCTAAGGGTGGGCCTGTTCCTGCATTGGGTGTGGACTGCCAAATGGCGGGCCCCGTGGGGGGAATGGACCGCTAGGATGTTGCATGGCTGCAGCTTGAGGGTGATGTGGCATGTAGAACCCTCCCTATTGCATGGTGGGATGTAGAGGAGTTACTTGCGTATTTTTACGACGTATATATTTATTAATATAAGTGGTGAATAAAGAAATAAGAGAAAAGTTTGTAACAACCTGAAACAGAGAATAATAAATTAAAAAATGCTACAAATACATAAGAAATGTACATATAGGTGTATATAATACCAGTGACCGATCTAGGAATTTTATTCAGGGGGGTCCGATTTTAAATGTTATAACGATCTTGTAGTTTGTGTCGAAACGCCCATTTCATATAAAAATGTATCTACTATAGATATAAATATCGATATGTGTACCATCAAATTTTTCTAAACTTAGAATCTGTATCACCCTCAAACTTTTAAAAAATATAAACCAAAAAATAATACGAGATTTCATATATTTATAACTTAAGTTTAACATCTATAGTTTATGGAAAACAATGAGTTTTTTTATTGAAAAATTGATTTAAATTGAACATTTGCAGCACATTGCATAACATTTTTGTTGATGAGAGTTTATAAAATAAATATTTTTTAAAAAGAAAATAAATAAATTTAAAAATATGTGAAAGTAAAAAAATCAAAATTATAAAACGTAACAGTCCAACTAAATACTGAGTTTTTTACAAATTACTTTATCGATTTACAATTAAGAGGCCCAAAGAGTAAATTATTATAAATATTCTTTCTAATTTATCTAGAAATGTAAAAAAGAGGATTGTTAGTACATTTTTCAATAAATAAATAATATTATTAATTTAAATTAAAACAACATACAAAATAAGTTTTATTTATTAATATATTGTAAATTTTTTTTTACATTTATATACATATTTTTCTTATTTTTTTACACACACACACATATATATATATTATTGATTTTTGAAAAAAATTCAGGGGGCCCATGGCTCCCCCTGGGCCCAATACAAATCCGACTCTGTATAACACTCACATGGAGTGGGTTCTACTTGATTTTTTATTTTTGGTAGGACCCACTTAATGTGAGTGTTATGTACACCTCTAGGGGCAAACGCAGACTCGCAAGACAGAAGGGACACAAACATAACATTTACAAAGTGCAAAAAAAAAAACATTATATTTATTCTATGCTTGTTCTTATATATTCTATCACTCATAATTACGTAAATTCAAATCTTATTAAATATATATTTTTTTAAATACTAATTTTTTTTTCTTTTGCATTGGATATTCTTACAACGTCAGCATTCATGGACTTCCTAGATGAATATTTTTTTAGTTAAAAAATTAAGGACAAACACAATTTAGTAGCTAATTTTAAACTTGTAATTATAATTTTTAGAACACCTATATTCAATATATATCAAAATCAATGTTGACTTTTGTGGAAAATGGATATAACTCATTTATATATATTGTCTACAACATACAAATAGAAAATGCAAACAACTTAAATTTTGAGAAAATCTCTTTGTAATTATTTTACAATATAATTATATATGTACTATTTTTTTAAAAAAATTGCACAAGGGTCCGTGCCCTACGGGGCCCTGCCTCCGTCCGCCCCTGCCTCTATATATAATATTATGTACATATAGCATTTCTCTAATAAATTTAACTCATTTATATATATATATATATATTGTTTTTCAAATTTAAGGTCCTAATTAAAGATTTTTAGTTTCTTTAGTAATTCTTTTTTTCACTTAATTATTATTATTATTATTATTATTATTATTATTATTATTATTATTGGAATTTAGAGCTTTTATAACTTCTTGTTTGTTTAGGGTTTTCGTTGATTATATTTTTCTAGTTGGGATTTATTTTTAGTTTGTTTGGGTTCTTTTTCTATATACTGTTACATTTCAATTTGTTGATATAATAATAATAATAATAATAATAATAATAATCTAGAGTTTAGTTTTTGGGGATTGGTTTGACATTCACAGTAGTGTGAATCACAAAATAAATAAATAAAATAACTCTCCAATTCATGCCGCTAAACGTAGCTGGGTAGGCATGGCTAGTGTCTGCGGCTGCGCATCGGCTATTGCTGCCAAATACAACAAATTCTTTTGAAGTTGAGCCTCATATACCTGATCACCCATGATCCAAACAAAGTACAAGTAATGCATATAGATTAATCTTCGATAAACACAATGTTACTCATTTCTCTAGCCAAGGCCAACAATTTGGGAGTTTCAAAACAAGTGGCTATTTAAACATCAACATCCCGAATGATCAGCTACCGATAGTTTTTAAACTGCATTTATCAGTAAAGTACTACACAAAGAAACAGGCACCATCAACATTCATGATAGATATTGATGAATTGTTCACTTTCACATGCTCAATCCACATTCAGCCTGTCCAATATCCAATCCAAAAAGTTCGCGAAAGAACATTTCCATATTAAAAAGCCTAAATATTACAAGCTCTGGCACTTTGGAATGGCTGTTTGTCCTCAGCAAGTTAATAGTCATTATATACAATTGTAGACTAAACTAAAGATTAATAATTACCCATAAGCTCTTAATACAAGTGAAAGAGGGCATGAATTCCACCACCTGTTTTGAAACTTGTTGCTCTAATGTTAAAGGTTATGTCACTAAACCTAGAGCTCATTCACAAACACATCTGTAATAAACGTTATTCAAGTTACCTCTTTAGAATATGTTGCACACACAACTGCTGTCGAACGACAGAAGTCTTAGTTACTACATTTTTCCACGACGTTGATAGATCAGAAGTATGCTTAGTATGTGCATGCTGTCATTCTCTGCAAAACGCATGCATACACTAAAGAATATTCATGTGCAATTAATGCATTTAAAGATCCATTATACAATCATAACCCGCACGTCCATTGTTGGGAGAGTAAACTTTAGGAGGATTTCGTAGTTCACTCTTTGACTTAATAACTATTACATTTTATCGATTCTATTTTCTTCATAACAATTAAAATTAAATGAAATCATAAACAAAACTTGATGCTTTAACTACTCAATTAATAAAAAAGAAAGTAAACAAACTTTGTGGGACAATAAATATAGTAACCATGTCTAACTTTATAGGACAGAGGGAGTTTCAGACTTTTAGTGCATTTCCACAAAATCAAAGGGACCATATCCATTCAACTGGTAGTGATCAAGCTGATTGGTTCATAGGCTAATTCGTATAAACATAATGGGGAAAAAAACTCTGATATCCTACCGAAGCTTGAAAAGAATTCTTACCATCATTCGAGGATTGAGCCAATAATATATCATGCACCAATTATCATTTCGTAGATACTACTTCATCATGATCGTATTTGGTAATTCTCGAACAAATTAAGGATTAATTTAGTGATTTGCCTCGATCAAATGCTTATTTCAGATAAGACCGCATGCCAAATTTCATGCATCATATTCTTAATCAATAAATGTAATATGGAAGCCTTACACAAGATTCTAGGGAGTGCCACAGATATTTCATGTACCTAGCATGACTCATTTTATATTGCAAAATTGCTTATCAGACATTTACAATCAAGTTCTTCCAACATAACTCAATAGATAAATGGCTACTTCATTAGTTCTACTTTGTGACATCTTTGACCTCACTTTGGATGGGTAATTTTAATTTAAAAAAATCTTCCAGATGTAACAGCAATAACAGGCATCATCAATAATATTAGAAATAATTGCATGTACTAGGAACAGAATCTAACCTCATTATATATATTTAATACACCTAACTGAACATCAATATCTTCTGCTAGCAACAACTACAACAATAACAACATAGCATTTTAGTCCCAAGCAAGTTGGGGTAGGCTAGAGATGAAACCCAAGAGAACCAATGGTAAGAGAAACACAAAAAGGACTCAAAACAAAAGGAAGAGATTGAAGCAAAAGAGAAAAGAGCAAAAATCAAACGCTCCCATCCACCACTAAATCCTTGGAGATATTCCAATCTTTAAGGTCTCTCTTAACCGACTCTTCCCAAGTGAGTTTAGGCCGACCTCTACCTCTCTTTACATCATCGACCCGCTGTAGAACTCTCCTACGTACCGGTGCATCAGGAGGCCTCCGTTGGACATATCCGAAACACCTCAGCCGATGTTGAACCAATTTCTCCTCAATTGGAGCCACCCCGACCCTATCTCGAATATCCTCATTCCGGATTCTATCCCTTCTGGTGTGCCCGCAGAACCAACACAACATACGCATCTCTGCTACACTTAGTTGTTGGACATGTTGCCGTTTTGTAGGCCAACATTCAACACCGTATAGCATCGCCGGGCGAACCGCCGTCCTATAGAACTTACCTTTTAGCTTTTATGGTACCCTCTTATCACAGAGAACGCCCGAAACTTGACGTCATTTCAACCAACCGGCTGCAATATACCTAACATCAACATCAATGCCGCCATCCTTTTGTAGCATCGATCCTAAATACCGGAAAGTCTCCTTCTTGGCCACCACTTGTCCGTCAAGGCTAACGTCACCATCATCATGTGTAGCCATGCTGAAAGCGCACGTCATGTACTTGGTCTTCGTCCTACTAAGTCTGAAGCTTTTTGACTCTAACGTGTCCTTTCACAGCTCCAACTTCCCATTTACCCCCGCCCTACTCTCGTCAACTAGCACCACATCATCAGCAAAGAGCACACACCAAGGGATATCACCTTGTATGTCCCTTGTGGCCTCATCCATCACCAAGGTAAATAAATAAGGGCTCAATGATGACCCCTGGTGTAGTCCTATTTTAATTGGAAAGTCGCTGGTATCGCCCCCACATGTTCGGACACACGTCATCGCATCCTTGTACATATCCTTGATGAGGGTAATGTACTTAGATGAGACTTTGTGCTTTTCTAAGGCCCACCACATGACATTCTTCGATACTCTGTCATAAGCCTTCTCAAGGTCGCTAAAGACCATGTGCAAGTCCTTCTTTTGGTCCCTACATCTCTTCATCAACTGTCGTATTAGTAAAATCGCCTCCATGGTTGACCTTCCAGGCATAAACCCAAATTGGTTTTGGGTCACACTCGTCACTCGTCGTAGGCGATGCTCGATAACCCTCTCCCAGAGCTTCATCGTATGGCTGATCAACTTAATCCCACGGTAGTTACCACAGTTTTGAACATCACCCTTGTTCTTGAAGATCGGTACTAAAGTACTTCTCCTCCATTCATCAGGCATCTTGTTTGACCGAAAAATGAGGTTAAAAATCTTTGTTAGCCATACTAACACTCTGACGCCCAAGCATCTCCACACCTCAATGGGGATACCATCAGGGCCCATTGTTTTACCTCCCTTCATCCTCTTCATAGCCTCTCCGAATTCTGCCTCCCGAATTCTCCTCACCAAGCGTCTATTGGTATCCTCAAATGAGTCATCCAACTCCAGGGTAGGACCCTCACTCTCCCCATTAAACAATTTGTCGATGTACTCTCGCCATCTGTCCTTGATCTCCCCATCCTTCACCAGTGGCCGATCCGACCCATCCTTGATGTATTTGATTTGGTTGATGTCCCTTGTCTTCCTCTCCCGAATCCTAGCAATATCTTCAGCTAGCAATCCTTTCAAATTTCAATGGAGGGGGCGGATCAAATGGGACCAGCTCTTAGCAACTACAGACAACTAACCTAACAACTATAGAGAACTAACCTAGCAACTACAGACAACTAACCTAGCAACTACTAACTTAGCAACTACAGAGAACTAACCTAGCAACTACAGAGAAGTAACCTGGCAGCAAGAAAGAAATAACCTAGCAACAAAGGACAATTAACCTAACAGCATCAGACAACAAACCTAGCAACAAAAGACAACTAACCTAGCAGCAAGAAAGAAATAACCTAGCAACTTAAGATAACTAACCTAGCAGTTACAATTAACTAACCTAGCAACAAAACACAACTAACCTAGCAACTAAAGATAACTAACCTAGCAACAAAAGACAACTAACCTAGCAGCAAGAAAGAACTAACCTAGCAACAAAAGACAACTAACCTAGCAGCAAGAAAAAAAATAACCTAGCAACTTAAGACAACTAACCTAGCAACAAAACTCAATTAACCTAGCAGCTACAAATAACTAATCTACCAACAACAAACAACTAGCCTAGCAACAAAACACAACTAACCAAGCAAGAAAGAAATAACATAACAACAAAAGACAAATGGTCAACAGTCAACGCCGGAAGTCAACGTCGGAGTCAACGGTCAACGCCGGAAGTCAACGATTTTCACCGGAAGTCAACGGTCAACGCCGGAGTCAACGGTCAATGGTCATAATAATATTTAAATAGTTAAAAATAAAGAATTAAATAATAAAAATAAAGAATTATTATTTAAATCAAGATCTAAATCTTGTGGCTAGAAATGAGTCTCACGTCCTCACTTTAAATAAACGGATGCATTTGAACCAATCTCTTTCAATGGATTTAGTTCCGATTATAATTATAACCACCAATCCAGGTATGTTCATTAACACTTAAAATGACATTTTAAGAAAAAAAAAATGTTCTTTTATTTTTTCAAATCATTATTCGTAAAGACATGTTTAAAAGGGTTCCCTTCATAATCCAATTCCCTTCGAGTATTAATTTTATATTCTTTTTATGGAGTAAAACACGACCGAAAAAGTTATACCTCTAAGACAATACCCTCCAACTAAATTAACCAAACTATTGTAACTCAAGCCATCTTTATAAATTCTTAGAGATATTCATAAGAACATCAAAGATGGGATCTTCTGTATTGAGAGGATTAAAGTCAATCTTCTTTCTCCTCTGTCAAGAATTATGGTATGACAATAAGTTAAAACAATAAGAAAAATACTAAGGAAATTAATGAGCTTGTTATGTAGTTCAAAATGTTGCCGAAAAGTGGTGCAATAAATTTATTAAAAAATATAATAATAAATTTATTGCACCACTTTTCGGCAACATTTTGAACTACATAACAAGCTCATTAATTTCCTTAGTATTTTTCTTATTGTTTTAACTTATTGTCATACCATAATTCTTGACAGAGGAGAAAGAAGATTGACTTTAATCCTCTCAATACAGAAGATCCCATCTTTGATGTTCTTATGAATATCTCTAAGAATTTATAAAGATGGCTTGAGTTACAATAGTTTGGTTAATTTAGTTGGAGGGTATTGTCTTAGAGGTATAACTTTTTCGGTCGTGTTTTACTCCATAAAAAGCCTGGCGATTCTTAAACTATTCAATCGAATGGGGAAGGCTCGCTTATTCCTATTCTTGTTATGGGAGACTTTCCCTCGCGGCGAAGTTTCTCGTTCTGTCTACCCACCCGGGCCTCCCTCTCTTGGGACAGCTCGAAGCTTCTTTTTTGTTTTTAACTTTGTTGTATGGTATTTTTTTATAGTGCTAAATAGACACACAAATATAGATATAACTCATTTGAGGCATTCATTAACTTTCTGGCCGTATGAAGGAAGCCTTAAGAAGCTGCTACGATTTGTTACTATTATCATATAGAGCACTAAACCCAGAGTAACGACAAAAACTTGTCACCATTATCTATGTACCGCCCTCTTTGGACATTTTTGTCCCTGCCATTTTTTTCCAAAAAG
>BKCP01005317.1:435615-459651 GCA_008636005.1 Striga asiatica | reverse complement strand
CGGACGGGGTTTTTTTTTTTTTTACTTTTTGAAAAAAATGGAAGGGGCAAAATTGTCCAAGGAGGGGGGCGGTGAGTAGTAATAGGGGAGCGGTGAATAGCGATTGAGTTAAATATACACAAAATTCGTTGAAAAGGATTCGTTTTCATTTAAAAAAAAAAGACCGTTCTTTCTTGTAACAATAGCACGTGGGCCATCACCACAATCAGAAAAGTCCACTCTCCATCCCCAAACCAGAATTCTCTTGACCAAGTTTGATTAACATTCGATGGTTTCAAAGGTATTATCTTCTAGAAATCACTCTAAAGGACGCAAACAAGTAGTTGTCCAACAGCATACAGAAATAATCATCCTTTACCGCAAGAAAAAAATGATCACAATTGACAGCCACCCAAGTACACAAATCCACATCTCACACATATTAACTCCAAATCTCCATTATTAGTCTTTTCTGATCACACTCCACCCATGTCCCATGTTGTTTCTCATTGACCTATTTCGATCAGTTTCTACATCAGGTAAGTAACCAAATCATCTGGCTATAGTGTAAATGGCCTTAAACACATTAAACCATAAAAGTAAACCCATGCATTTTCATGCAGTTGCAGCAATTAATGCATAATCTCTAACAAGATAATAGCACGTAAGTCTGTTCGTTAAAATTGAAACTCAAATTCTCNGCATCATTTCCATACTAAACTCCAACTTTCAAATTTCCACAACAATATGGGGAAAAAACAATGGAACTTCACATCACAGCAAGAAAAATCCTCGACCAATCTAAATTTCTTCAGCCAAACACAACCTCAATCAAATTTACAAAAACAAAATTAAGAGAAATACCTTCTGAATCTGCTCGGTGGTGATATTGGTCAGAGAAAATGAGGGCATGACAGGAAACATTGGCCCTGGCTGCTGCATATTTACTACTTTCCTGCTTCACTAAAATTTGAATATTTATTAGTTATTATTAACCAGGAAAAAGTACGATGCTTTCTCAAAAACCGAACAAGAAACCCTAAGCCCACAAGATCAACAACTGAAAATGTCAATCCTAACAATATATTAGCAAAAATCTTCAAGAGGAGTAACAGAACAAGAGAACAAGAAAATATCCGGCAATTTCTCTCGTATGAAAGTGGGTTTGGCAACTTGGGCGAGTGCTTTATTATCAGGTAAGAGTGTCTGGAATAAGGGAATGATCGGGTCAATTAGTGTTCCTCGTTCATAATTTATGATTTTGTCATTGTTGTTGTCTGGAAATAAATTAAGTAAAATGAATAATTGAATGTTTGGAGAAGATAGTGAAGGACAAGAACAAGAATCGCATTCGGCTGCGGATTTCTTTTTTCTTTTATTTTTGTTCTGTGACTCTGTGTGACGTTTAGAGTCACGTGTCAATCCACCGATCCTCGCACGGTTTTTTTTTTTTAAATGATCGTAATGAATACAAGTCACAATTTACACCTCTCTTAGATTTACACAACTTAGTAGTAGACTAACAACCCAATAGGGTACATAACAAACAAGACAACATAAGGACTAAGAAAGAAACATCTAAAAGCAATAGTAGACTATAAACCCAAAAGGTAACAAACAAACAAGACAACACAAGGACTAAGAAAGAAAACAACTAAAAGCAATAGACCCATCATCGATAGCAAAACCTCCCACTACTCAAAACCAACTAACTACAAACAGACCTGAACTCCCCAGAGCAAAGCCAAAAAATACAAAGCAAACTTGTACAAAGATAAAATGCTCTACTACTGGATATCCCATGGAATTCTTATTGAAACTTGTCTTCCCGGCAAAATAGAAAAGACAACTCCCAGCCAACAAACAACCGCATGCCTCTCTTCAAAAGAAACAGACCCTCGCCAAAACTTCAACATGAATCATGTCATTCCAAAACAACTCTATTAACCACTGTCATCTCCTTCCACCATTTCCCTTCGAAAACCCAGAAATCCCTCATTTTCCAAAGCCACCACAAGATATACACTGTTAATTGCAACTTATCTCTTTAAATTTCTATTTTGTGACTTGAACACAATCTAATCCACCATTTGCAAAAGTTGTCTTGATAGTCTTCGCAACCATCCCAAAAAATGAAAGAGTTGTCAATTGCCACACATTTTTTTGCCCTAATACAAGAAAGAAACTATGGGCCACAAATTTAGAATCCTCCCCACACACCCGACATCTATCATTGTCTTTAATCCTCCTCCTAAACATATTTTCTATAGGTAAAGCATTTTTCAAGCCTTTCCACATGAAGTGTTTCAGCTTGTTTTTTTGCTTTGAGGCTCTTAGTTCTTTTCCACATAGACATCTACAATTTACCTACAATTTACTCCAATTGCTGCTCTCACGCTACATAGTCCTCTTACTCTCATTCTTTAAAATCAAGTAAAAGTTGATTTCACCGAGAAGACTCCTTTAATTTTTCATGTGCCAAGTCAGTGAATCTGGTTTATTATGATCCATAAGAAGTATCTTCAAAATGGAATTTGTTACTTTCTCAAATGTATCTCTAATGAGTTGTTTGTTCCATTCCTTTCCTCAATTCAACAAATAAATGTGGCATGAGGACAAAAGAAACCAGAATAAATGTGTGATATTTTATTTTTGTTATTGTTTCCCAAGCAACAAAAGAAAACATGAGATAGAAGTCATAATCAAGCAACCAGAAATCTCATGCCAGTTTCACTATAAAGGACAGAAAGTTTGTTTGAGTTTCAAATGCTCAAAGGTGTAACAAAAAAATACCAAGAAAACGAGGCAAACTACTCTAATCTAGGAAGTAATATATATATAGCACACTTCTGATGATAAAATATGACACGTATAAGCTCTCTACGATATGGTCATTGACAACATGAAACTTAAATATTGATGAATTTATAACAAATTAATGGAAAGTGACGAAATTTTATAACCAACAAAATTTAGCTAAGAAAATATGTAGCTTCTTTCTTATTCAGTTTCACCTAATACACATGAAGAAATTGCATATTGTTGTCTATATCATGTTCGTCTCTTTCGACATCCGCATCGTTTGGTTCTCAGCCGCCGCCGCTGACACTCAATGTTCACCTAGTAAAATTTGAAAATTACACTCCTTCACAACCCAACTCGTATAAAAACTATACTCATTCAACTCAATGTTCACCTAGTCAAATTACACTCCTTTACAACCTAACTCATATAAAAACTACACCCATTCAAGATCTAGCTACAACACAAAACCAATAATAAAAAAAATACACTTCTNCAAAATTATAAAAAAAAAATTACTATATTTCCATTTCTGATAATTGAATATGTTAATTCTTTTTTGTATTTTAGAGTATTTATGTAGATAATTTGGAGATGTCATTTTTTTGTATTATAGAATATTTATGTAAATAATTTGGAGTATTTATGTGAATAATTTGGAGCTTTAGGATAACTTTTTAAAATTACAAAATATTTAAGTAACTTAAATTAATATTTTTTTATCAAGATCAGAATTTAAAATTTAGCTATAGCCAATAAAATCAGATCAATTCTAATCAGACTTCAAAGATTAGGTTCCATAGATCACCATACCCCGCTAAATATTCAAAATTAGCATAAACATGCCGGATGCAAATGGTAGAAGCACAAGTGCTTCGATCAGTTACTGAATTGAATTCAAACATCAAGTGCTGATGATATATAAGTATGACAATAGAAAAAAGAAGAATGATTTCACAGTACAAAAAAAACCCCACCAAATGTGAATCCTGGGCAGCCTTGTGAATAAGCATCATCCATCCTTTCTAAACAAGCTGAAAGAAAACAAGTGAACTAAGCAGGTTGCTAACTTGATCTTTCTCTAGTTGAGTTCGTGAAACTCCATTAAGAAAATTTCTCACGCGTTTTACTGGAACCGTATATTCGAAACTACTATGTGTAGCAATGAGAACGCCAATCACACCTCCTTTAACATTGAAAACAGGTCCGTCATATGATTGCATCTTCCATTTTCTTATAGATTCACACTAAAACTCATGTATCTCAACAAATCGCAAATCGCAGGTAGTCAGTCATCAAAACCAGCAATGTACCGAGATAGTGACTTAAGCTTTATATTTGCTTCGGATTTACCTTTTGATGTTGAAAGCAACTTCCCAGAAGAGAAAGAAAAGTAGAAATCCACCTGATGTGTCATTGCATAAATGTCCAACCCTGTAGTTAAACCAACGTCTCCTCCAGCTAATTGTGCAATATGATCAAATTTTTTGTCAATCTTTAAAAGAGATAAACCTGAATCCTTCGAAGCTCCGTCTACTTTCTAGACAGAAATGAATTGAGCATCACTAACCTCCAAGCAATAGATAATCCGAGGATTTAGTGATGCTCAATTCATTTCTGTCTAAAAAGTAGACAGAGCTTCGAAGGATTCTAGTTTAGCCCTTTTAAAGATTGACAAAAAAATTTGATAATATTGCACAGTTAGCTGGAGGGGACGTTGGCTAACTACAGGGTTGGACATTTATGCAATGGCACATCAGGTGGATTTCTATTTTCTTTCTCTTGTGGGAAGTTGCTTTCAACATCAAAAGATAAATCCGAAACAAATATAAAACTTATGTCACTATCTCAGTACATTGCTGGTCTTGATGACAACTTACGATTTCTTGAGATACATGGGTTTCAGTGTGAATCTATAAGAAAATGAAAGATACAATCATTTGGCAGACCTGTTTTCAATGTTAAGGGAGGTGTGGTTAGCGTGCTCATTGCTACACATAGTGGTTTCGAAAATGTGGTTCCAGTAAAACGCGTGAGAAATTTCCTTGATGGAGTTTCACGAACTCAAGTGAGAGAAGAAGGATCAAGTCAGCAACCTGCTCAGTCTAGCAACCAATTCACTTCTTTTCTTTCAGCTTGTTTAGAGAGGATGGATGGTGCTTATTCACAAGGCTGCCTAAGATTCACATTTTGTGAGGTTTATTTCAACTGTGAAATCGATCTCCTTTTCTATGGTCAAGCCTATATATTATCAGCACTTGATGTTTGAATTCAGTAACTGATTGAAGCACTTGTGCTTTTACCATTTGCACCTAGTTTTTTATGTTAATTTTGAATATTTAGTGGGGTATGTGAATTATGGAACTTAATCTTTGAAGTCAGATTATAATTGACCTGTTTAATCTGATTTTATTGGTTATAGCAAAATTTTGAATTATGATCTTGATTAAAGAAAAAACAAAAACAATAAAATATCAATTTAAGTTACTTAAATATTTTGTAATTTTAAAAAGTTTTCCTAAATCTCCAAATTATCTACATAAATACTCTATAATACAAAAAAATGTCAGCTCCAAATTATCTACATAGATACTCTAAAATACAAAAAAAAATTAACATATTCAATTATCAGAAATGGAAATATAGTAATTTTTTTATAATTTTGTTTTCGCTCAAAAAAAAAAGAGAATTGAATATTTTTTTTATTATTGGTTTTGTGTGGTAGCTAGATTTTGAATGGGTGTAGTTTTTATATGAGTTGGGTTGTGAAAGAGTGTAATTTTCAAATTTGACTAGATGAACGTTGACTTGAATCAGTATAGTTTTTATATAAGTTGGATTGGAAGGAGTATAATTTTCAAATTTTACAAGGTGAACATTGAGTGTCGACGGCTGCGGCGGAGTAGAACCAAACGACGGATGATGAAAAGCATTTGTCCGTCCGACAAAGGAGAGCTCGAGAGTTCCTGTCAACCCTTGACCAGTCTCCTTCGTCGGACGGACGCCGCTTCTGATGGACCGTTCGCCACCATGTTGAAGTCGAATCCTGGCCTCCTTGTGTCTGGAAACCACCGTTTTTTAGCTGGATTCCGGCGACCGGACTCAACCGCTACACATCTCATCTTTTTCGATCGACCAGCCGAAGGCTATGGTCTCCAGTGCAACGGGTTCGGGTTCAGAAAACTCCGGCCATTTGGTAATTGGTTCTGTCGCGCTTTCGCCAGAGTTTTCCCGGTCACCGTTGGGAATCAGTCTATGTTGATTGGATAGGGGTGGGGGCGGTCCGGGACAGTTCGGGATTTGACTTATCCCGGTACCTGTCCCACTTTTATGAACCAGTCCGGGACAAGACACTTTCCAAAACGGTTCAGGATCAAAATGGGATAACATATAAACTAAACCAAAGAGTATTAATTCCAGTAGAATTTAAAACAAACAACCAACATATTGATTTCATAATTTCGATCAAAACAAACATATTGATTCAAAGAGTATTGATTACATTATAACAAACATATTGATCCGTTAAGTTTAAGTCAAACACTTACCAAATCTAAGATCTGACATAAACATTGTCTTTAAAACTAAATTACCAAATGAATTGTTTACTTTTTTTTTGTTTAGTTTATTTTGCATCACAAAGGACACTCCACCATTTTTAAGACATTGTCCTCAATGACACCAACTCAATGCTTAAGCAAAATATAGGAAATAAACTCAATGCTTAACCAAAATATAGAAAATAAAAACAAGAGAAGTAGAGAACTCCCCTGGTTGTGTAGAGCATCCGTTTGCATTTTCCTTTTTCCCTGGCTACTCGTGCTAGTGGCGCGGCCCGTGGTAATTCATAGTACGCCACAAAATTAGTTGACTGGGCACAGAAGTGGACGACAAACTTCAGAGGTTGGATAGTCGGGCCCTATGGCTGATGGTGGTCAGTGAAACTGAAAGAGTTGTCCAGGTGTCGAGTCGCTGGTCTCAGCAGTGGATGGAACAGCCGGTGAACCTTGTTATTCTTTTATGTGCGCGCCAAAATAGAGTGTCCTGGTGAAGGAGGTGCCAGATTGTGGAGACAATCTAATGAAATTCACGGTAGATTCCGGCAGCTGATTATCAACCGGTGACTGTTCGTGCTCTAACTCGATAGTAGAGTTCAGAGGGTGATCGGGCTGCCTTCTTTCAGAAGTTCTTTCAGAAGGTTTAGCGAACTTACCAATGAATGGTGGTTCCCAAAAAGTTCCGAGACATGGTTCACCGAGAAAACAGTATCAGAACAGCATTCGTGAATGGATTATGCTGTACAAATAAATCAACGGGGCAAATGAAGAAGAGGCGGTCGTGAAGACAGAGGAGGCGGCGGCGGCTGGACTTAAAGACAATCAGTAAACCTATGCAAACGACCTGTTTTCTCCGCCAATCTGGTCAGGACACGGTGATTTGATGATGGCTCGCCGGAAAAATTCAGGTCTGGGCGCGGGTTTCCTCACGAAGATTTTAGAACAGCGGTCAAGGTTGAAGATGGTGCAATCCTTCGCGAGAGAAGAGCAGAGGACCGTCGGACCTGCTGCAACTGAATTTTCTGATCGTTCAGTAGCGGTCGCCTCTCGGATTGCGGTCGCGGAGAACTCCACTCGCCGGAAAAAGAACAGCAGGTTCGCCGGGAGAAGAGCAGCGGATGACGGAATCGCGGATTTCTGGTACCTGACAGCGGTCTCGGGCGGAGAAGAGAGTCGCGCGGTGGTCGTCTGAGTGCGGCGGCGAGAAGAGGCGAGGACGGGAATCGATTTCTCTGCAGAAGAGCAATTCGAGAGTTAGGGCTGTGACTCTGAGATTAGGGCTGTGAATGTGAAAGTAGTTAGAGCATCCACGATGCTTTGGGTCTAATTTTTTATACTTGGGTCTTAAATGACATGGACAAAATCAAGTAAGAAAAATGCTCTAATATGTTTTATTTATTAAAAGAAAAATTAAATTAAAAACAAATGATGAGTGCTTGGGTTTATACTTGGGTTCAAAATAGACCCAAGTGTGGACTTGGTCTCTTTTTTTCATTGCCACATAAGTTAGACCATGTCCATTTTTTATTGCATTGGGAAGTATTTTTTTTATAGACTGAGTCTATTTTCCATGTGGCATGTAATTTTTTGTTAAGAGACCCAAAGCATTGTGGGTGCTCTTAGGAAGGAGAAGAGTTACTTGAGTTATCCGATTTTTTTATTTTTTTGATTTTTTTTTATTACTAAAACTGGAAAATCCTTGACGCAAAACAGCCTCACAGGAACCTTTTTTATTAAGGCATGGTCACGGCTTATATTAAGAGAAAAAATACATTTTACGTGTGTAAGTGTGCCCACGTCTTATGAAGAAAATCGTTCCTACCTCAAAATATTTTATAAATCCTATCAAAACTATAAAAATAACAGCCAAATACCAACCTAAAAAAATAAAAATCAAGAATATAAATAACAAAATAAAAATTTGAGTTGTCTCCCAAAAAGTGTCTTTCTTTAAGGTCTTTGGCTAGACATCATTTTCGGGACTCAACTAATACCCTTTTTAATTTTTTTCAACTCATGCAAAAGACTTTTCTCTTAATCCTTGATCAAATTCTCAACAATCAATAGTGGCAATTCCGGCACCTACAAAATAAAATATGAATCGTCAGTACAAGTAACAGATGATATGGTATCAGTTAGAGGAAAGCAATACGATTCATATAAGTTATCTTGAAACTCTAGTGAACTATCAAAGGTTGAATCATTGAAAAATACAACTTTCAACTTATCCAAATCACTCGAGTCATGATTTTTTGGCACTTTAAATTCAACAACACCCATAAAATTACTAGGAGGTAAATCACTTTGAGATTGAAAAACAACAACTTGTTCAGTTTCCTCCATGAATTATTGCTTTATCTTAGAAGATTATGTCAACTCTGTAGCACAACTCGAGGTATCTACCACCGTTTCTGATGACAATTCAACTCCAGATACGGTTTCGCTCACTGAGGACACAAGTTGGTCCAGACGATCTGCTAGATTCTTAAGATTGCTCCTAGTCTTCTATTGAACCTGTAAAGTGCTAACTGTAATCGACCTAACAATTTCTTCAAGAGATATGATCGAACTCGATGGATATTGTTGTTGGGTAGCAAATGGTGTAGAAGGCGAGTAATCGCCCAACCACTCAGAGTTGCAGCTATCATAAAATCTATCAAAGCTACCTCGTTGCGGCTCTTGAAAATTTCCAACTTGAGAATGCCCTTGAGAATCATAGAGAAATGTTGGGCAAAAACAAGTTAGGTGTTGGGAGTCGTCACAAATTCCACAAAACTCAGATTGACACGTGTTTTCCCCGTGACAATCCTTTTGCTCGAACTGCTGAGAATAAAACTCCATAAAGTTTAAGGCTCTTGCACAAAAGAATAGTGCACTAAAACAAGTCTAATTAGAAACCAATCCCCGACAATGGCGCCAAAAATTGATGAGAGTCAAATCCAACAATAATAAAATCTTGCTTCTAAAATAATTGTAGTAGTGGTAAGCAGGGTCGTATCCACAGGGATTAGCTAGACAGAGTATTGATGCAACTATTCGTGAAAGAAATAAAAATAAAAATGATGGGGGGTTTTGATGAGTTTATCTAACTAAAAAAATAAAATAAAATCTAACTAGAGACGAAAACAAAATGAGTGATTAAAAATAGAGAAGTTATCCAACCAAAGGAAAAACTTGTAGAAATGGTTCAACGATTCGATCACGGATGCAAAGATAATTTTCCTAATCTCGATTAAACTTGTTATGGTTATTGGTACGACCTAACAACCTATCCTTCCTTACTTGTTCGATAACCAGGATACGATCTCTAATTATTTCTCTAATCAACAGACAACCCTAGATACGATTATAGAATTTAATCTATTAATAATTCTAGCCAACAAACGTACATGTAGGATCATTTAGACTAGATCATATATCTCCCTAAGCATACAATCGAAAACCCTTAGTAATCAACTATGCTATTTGTCACAAATATTAGAACGATCAAACAATTACAGATTTAACCGTCCTAAATAACGATATGCGTTTCAACAATCGAACAAATTGCCACTTTGCATCAACCAATCAAACACAATTGATAATAATCACAAGAGATACGAATAAAAGAGAATAGAGAATAGAAAATTCAATTAGATCTCACAAATCATGAAGAACCAAATCTAGATTAATCCTTTTGATGGAAAAATAAATTAATACTCCATAAACATGGGAGAAGTCTCCCAATTATTCATGAAAAAAAATAAAAGAAGAAAAAAAAAAAGAAAAAGCGAAGAGGGGTGTGCGTGCCTGGGGAAGGAGAAAGAAAAGAAGAGATAGATCCTAAAATAAATCTAGCAGTCTAGTTTTTAATCAAACTAGTTTAATCTTAATCCTAGCAGAAAGCACGTAGAAAATAATAAAGAGGACATTCTCTCTCCAAAATATCCTAATAAAATATAATAGTCGAAAAATAAAGACTCCTAAAAGGTTTTATTATTTCTCTTTCCAACTCAAGACTCCTTCTTTCTTCCAACTCTCGTAAGAAATTGGCGTGCCCACGCCTTAGCTCAAATTCGTCTCTTTCGCCCTCCAATCATAATAAATTTCTAAATTCCAAGATCTCCTACAAAAAAATATAAAAATCAATTAAAATCAACAAGTAAGCTCAAACAAACACCGAAAAAGTATGAAAAACATGACAATTAACATGTCAAGAATACGACTTATCACGGTGCTTCTTCACGCACGCGGGTTCTCCCCAGCCATTCCCTCCTCCTGTTGGTTGCGCTTACCACCCAAGGACGTTGAAGCAAGCCCAGGACGCCGAGGTTTCCCGCCGGAGATCCACTAGCCACCGCATGCACGCTCACAAGCCAGGGTCGTGTGCCCTAGTCGCCCGAGGCCCTTAGCCGATCCAACCGCCACCCTAGCTTTGTAGATTCCTTGGGTGAACGGTATTTTGGCTTGTTCCCTCTCTGAGATGATGAATTATGATGGGTTTTGTTGATATTTAAATGGATCTATATGTTAATGATTAGATCTATTGATTTTATGTTCAGATCTATTTGATTTTATAAAGACAACAATAAATCTCAAAATTCTTGTGGATTTCTTATGGAATAATGGAACCTTGGTGTGTCTTAGGGCTGTTCTTGAAGCCCTAGGTCGAAGTTGCCTCTGATATTTTGAAAATCTTGTAAAATCGTATACTCGGCCAATTGATTTGAAAATTTTAGTTTAATCTCCCGTTATGATGAGAAATGTTGTGTTAAAATTTCATGTGTTAACTCGGCCTGTAGCTATATCATCTGATTCATGCTTCATTTGCCCTAAATCTTTGAACAATTGTGTGCCCTAGTCGCCCGAGGCCCTTAGCCGATCCAACCGCCACCCTAGCTTGTAGATTCCTTGGGTGAACGGTATTTTGGCTTGTTCCCTCTCTGAGATGATGAATTATGATGGGTTTTGTTGATATTTAAATGGATCTATATGTTGATGATTAGATCTATTGATTTTATGTTCAGATCTATTTGATTTTATAAAGACAACAATAAATCTCAAAATTCTTGTGGATTTCTTATGGAATAATGGAACCTTGGTGTGTCTTAGGGCTGTTCTTGAAGCCCTAGGTCGAAGTTGCCTCTGATATTTTGAAAAATCTTGTAAAATCGTATACTCGGCCAATTGATTTGAAAATTTTAGTTTAATCTCCCGTTATGATGAGAAATGTTGTGTTAAAATTTCATGTGTTAACTCGGCCTGTAGCTATATCATCTGATTCATGCTTCATTTCCCCTAAATCTTTGAACAATTGTGTTAAATAATCGGCTCGTCCAAATTGCTTGATTTTATATGGATAGGAGTCCTTTATCATGTGTAACATGCTGTTAAAATTTCAAGTCCAGATTCCTTATGTAGCCCTATGAACCAGAAACCCTTCATTATGTCCTTTTTACAAAAATTCGTTTTGCATGTTAGGAATTGATTTAAGAGTCCATCTTTGGTGTATTGGTCCATTTCTTCTATGTGGTTAAAATTTCGATCTGAACGCCCGAGCCAATCTCCAAAAGGATCGGTTGAGATGACGGCTGTCAATGACCCCAGGCCTCTGCCAGCGCCACCCGCACGCGCCCAGTGCCACCCGTATCGCCTATTCCCGCGTGACTGCCCGTGTCGTCCTGCGTCCCGCACCTAGGGATGTAAATGGGTCAGATCGGGTGTGGGTTTTGGCAAACTCGAACCCGACCCGCATTCAATTTACCCAACCCGTACCCGACCAGTTACCCGGTTAGTGAACTTCGGGTTCGGGTTGGGTTTTACCCAACAGATTATTGGGTCTTCATCGAGTATGTTGATACCCAATTTGGCTCCGATTAATTAAATAATAAATAAAATAATAAAATACGCCCCGACAACCAAGGAGCCGAAAATATATGTTAAATAAATATACAGACAGGTTCTCAAGACTAACCGCCCGCTGCCGAACCGAACAGAGTTCAAAGTAATCGGATGGCCCGCATATCATCAATAAATCGCCCTGCTCGACACGACAATTTCCGGGAAGACTTCGGTCAATTGAATCCGTCAAAAGTCATAAGTGGGTCCCACGACGATTATTTCCCATTAAATAATAATGTACAACTTTTATTTTTCTATTACCCACTTGTAAAGAGGAAAAGCATGTATAAATATGTGAGAATGAAGAGAGAGAAGGAGGTCACTTGACTTTCTCCTCAAAATCACAAAAAAAGAGGAAAAAATCCTCTCATGAAATAAAAAAGGGAAACACCCATTTTCATCATTTTCTTCTTGATATTTCATTCAATTTTTATTATACAATTGATCGACCGATTTTCGACATCAACAGTTTGGCGCTAGAAGGAGGGCTCCGTAATTTGCTAAGAGTCAATTTTCGCCAGAAAACGGCTACTTTTCCACCAGATAATGTTTCCTCAAATCTCGGTATGAACGCTCGTGTTCTTGCTTTAGTTTTTCAAACGCTTCTGATGCTATTTTTTAGGTACAGGGAAAAATAAATCCCATCCTAAAATGTTCAGTGAAACATTTCAGGCGTTTCTTAGGCCTTTTTTGTTCATTGCTTTTTTTTTTTTTNTGATTTCTCAATATAAGACAATAAAAAATTCCCCTTGGAATTCGAATTTTGAAACAAAAAAACCCCGCACAAGATCTTATTTTCCTTCTTGGACATAGATTCAAAGAATTAGAAATAAAAATCCCTCCATCCTCCTTGCGTTAAACATACGCAGTCTCCTTTTTTTTTCGCTTTTCTCTCAGACTGAATAAAAAGAGGCAGGTAATACCACTTGCTCTTCAATCATTTTTTCATTTTCTTTTCTTATTTCCTGTTGAATTAAAAAAGAAGCAGGTAATACTACATGCTTGGTCATAATTAGACCACATGACTATGCACTATTCCTGTCAGTAAAATCCTGCTCACATCACTTCAAACGAGTATAATATAAAAAAAAGGAAGAAGTCGAACCAAAGTTCAGAAAACGCCGGCTCCATCACCATCGACCTCAAACCGCCGGACCCGATCACGCTTTCTCACCATCTCCAGTTTCGCGGCCACCGGGGCTTACTAAAAACCGAGCCGACCTATCCTACATCGAGCTCGTAACTCCATAGCACAGTTACAAGGATCAATCTCACAAACGTCGAGCCCAACTTCCCAGCCGGGCAGACCTCGCCATCTCTTTCTCAGACCTTCAAAACCACGCCGAAGTACGAGCCGACACACAGAGGATGCCGGGCTCGACTCGCTCCCTCACCGCCATGGTCGACCTTGTCATCGTCGGCCGACTTCGCCAATGCCGAACGTTCAAGAATTGCATCCGAGCTCAACGAGGCCGAACTCCACAATCGGGTCTCCAACCTCAATGCACGGGATGAGCGCAACTCCCCGCCGAAGTCCGACCTGGCACATCGTAAATACGGGATGACCCTACCCTTCGTCTCCGACGAACTCAGCAGCTATCGCCCGGCTGACCGGCACCCTACGGTGACCGACACCGCCCGCCTCTAGGCTGAAAACAACCACCACGACCTGCAGGGACCGACCTCACTCGCCCGCCGATGAGGTTCACAGCCATAGCTCGGGCCGACCTCTCAAAGCCGACCGGACCTCACCGCCGGGGACCAACCCGACTTCACAGCAGGGCCAAGCTCGGATCTCCTCATAACATTCGGTCCGAGCTCAGATCTCTAAACCAATCGACGCCTCTGATCTCACAGCTACAAGTACGGAGCTCACACAACTTCACTGAATACAGATTCAACGCCTCAACGTCGAAGTCCGGGCTGACCTGTATCCACAACCGCAGCCCGACACCGAGCTCGGACTCCAACATACAAATTTGAGCAGACCCAAATCCACAACAACAGTCAGACACTCCAAAACATTCAAGTCCGGGCTGACCCGACGTCAAAGCAGTCCGACCTGACACACCACAGGTGCCGAGCAGGCGCATCCCTCACCAAAAATGGGCTACCGCTACCCTTATCTTACCACCGTTGGGAGCCGCCTAGCCATCCTCGCCACCACGACCATCCATCTCAGCTGCAACAGACCCGAAACTCTCTGGATTTTGAGCCGAAAGCGATCACACAGCTGGCCAACTCCTCGCCAACGGGCTTCCCTCACTGCTGGGACCAACCTCATGTCGTCGGAGCAGACCTCGCAACTGCTGGACAAAACTCGTAATTCCCGACCCAGCTACACACGGCCAGACGGGGTCAAAATCAACCTCATGGCTAGCCGATCTCACCACGGCCGACCTTCAAATCAACATCTTCATTAGCGAGCTGCGATCCGACCACAACCATGCAATCGAGCCCGACCTCACAGCAACCGGTCTCCAAACAGGCCGACATCGTCATCCCCAGACTTCAGATGGGATCCGACCTCAACTTCTACGAGTGTCGACCTCACCGCCTCCTCAGTAGCCGGAGATGACCTCACCATCTGCCGTTTCGGCCACCGGGGCCGACCACAACCACCATGGCCGAACTCGCCGTCGCCGACCTCGCATAGAGTACGGCCTCGCCACCCACGATATCACAACCAACCTCGGCCATCGCCAACGACATTCTCAGGTCTGACCAGATGCACAGCCGCGCCGCTGACTCCTTACCTCACCACAGCCGCGCCGCTAGCCCGCGGATGTCGAACCACCACCACCGCCGGGAAGTGACGTCCTCAACCCGGACGCCGACCCGTCGCTGACGTCCTCTGGTTTAGATGCCGAGCTCGAATCCGAAGCCGAGGTTCGTTCTACTCTTGGCCCCCACCATTGACGTTCGCTCTACGATTCGCTCCTCAGACGGATGAACTGAAAGAAATTTACTGTAGAAATAAGGTTAAGAAGCAGCGATTTAGGAAAACTCTGCCGCAATCCTTTTCGTCGCGAGAGAGCAGCACCTATTTTAGGAGAGAGTTAGATTTTTTCCTTTTGGGCCTTAATAGTGGAGCTTGAGTTAATTGGACTTGGGGCCCAATAATGAAATTTTGATAAATAAGATGTGGGCCCAGTATTTTGTAAAAATGTAATAGAATTAGACCCTAAAAATGTTGTAATAGATAGAGTGGATGTAACAAATAGAATTAGGGCCGATAGCGTCCCGATTGACAAGCGACAAAAAATATCGGAATCAAGGAGCTTGGCAAGGACCTGAAGAATAAAGGTGAAAGAGGAGTCGACCTCCCCACGTGATAATATCCCTAGGCCTACACTCTGCACCGGCCCGAGGTAATTCTACTCTCATTTTCGTGTTAAATACATATATATATGTACATATATATGTTTATACATACACATAAAATGATAATAGTAATAATATAATAATGATAAATAAATAATAGATATACACGCATATATACATATACGTGAATAAAAATATATACCGAATCTTATTTCGTGAAAGTCGAATCGAGACGGGAAAGATTAGGGAAGTTGGTTTGCTGCAAGCCATCGGGATAGGCACGACTGTTCCTCTAGCACTTCTCAGTCTCGGAAGGTCACGAGGCCTTTGAGCAAAGACGCGTCCGTATCGTCCGTGTCGCCCGCCGTTGAGCTCCCGCTCTGGCCAGGCTGACGTCCATGTCGCCCGCCGTTGAGCTCCCGCTCCGGCCAGGCCGACGTCCAGGTTGCCCGCCATTGAGCTCACGCTCCGGCCAAAGCGACATAACTAATGTAATAAGCAAGTGCGGGCCGGATTCAGTACGATGACCCAGCCGACACAAGTCGAGCTCAACTAGGTAGCCCGGTCAGGCCAATAATACCACTGAGTCCGAACATGAGACCGGTCAGGTAAGCTGCCACTTAATTATGTACAGGTCGGGCTCAGTACGATGACCTGGCCGGCACAATCCGTGCTCAGTACGATGAGTCCGGTCAGGCCAATAATACCACTGAGTCCGAACATGAGACCGGTCAGGTAAGCTACCACGTAATTATGTGCAGGTCGGGCTCATTACGATGATCCGGCCGGCACAAGCCGGGCTCAATACGATGAGTCCGGTCAGGCCAGAACCGCCGAGTCCGAACACGAGACAGGTCAGGCAAGCGCCATCATAAGTAAAAATAAAAGGCCGGGCTCAGTACGATGAGTCCGGTCAGGCCAGAACCACCGAGTTTGAACGCGAGACCGGCCAGGCAAGCTGCCACGTAATTATGTATAGGTCGGGCTCAGTACGATGACCTGGCCGGCACAAGCCGGGCTCAGTACGATGAGCCCGGTCAGGTCGAAAGTACCACCGAGTCCGAACGCAAGACCGGTCAGGTAAAAGGCGCCACCGTAATTGGTGCGATAAAATGTACAAGCCGGGCTCAACAAGCAGCCCGGTCAGGCCAAACCGTCACCGAGTCCAACACGCGGCTCGGTCAGGTCGAAAGACTAAACATCGTAATCACTAGTGTAATCAATTGCACAAATCGGACTCAACAAAGGGGTCCGGTCAGGCCGAGATGCCGTAAAACTAAAGGCCAACGAGCCATAGGCTGAGATGCCCTAAGACTGAGGGCCTACGAGCCAAGAGGCCGAAGTGCCCTGAAACTAAAAACCGAACTCCAAAAATAGTTCGGCCCAACAAAATATGCGACAAAGGTGCATACATTCATGCAATCGTCATATGATCACATCATGCATATCATCTCAAAAGAAACACAGAGCTCAAAGCTCAATCGAACAAAGAGCTTAAAGCTCACCCAGACAGAGAGCTCTAAGCTCACTCATGTCAACAATTCGGATTCACACGTAAAAATGAGCACCAAATTACCCAATTAGGCCGTTCAGGCCTCATCCAATAGCAATTTAGAAAAATTGCCCATTCTCTCAAATTGACTCGACTCATAAAAAAAAAAAAAAGTGCGACTGTCATAAATTCGTCAGGCCAAAGCCGAAAACGATCAAAGAAACGCTCGAGGGTCTCAAAGCGCCCGAAAATTACATAATAACTCGTGATACAATCAGCATCTCTCGCCTGAAACTCCTCAAAATGACTTTCACGAGAGAAAATAATGAGCGGAAAACGACGAAGCGACGATCCGAGTAACCAGAGTTACTCGATAATGGTTAAGTAAGCCTATGAGGCATAGAAAGTGAAAGCCATACGCTAGATCCACCTAAGGAAAACTGACAAAATAAAAAGTGATCTCGTGAATCACGCAAAAATTATTCAAACGCGCGTACTCGTCGGTATATTTACAACTTCACCAATGATACTCGTTACGTAAATATTCTTACGCAATTTAAAGGGCTCGAATCTCAAAAGATCATGAGGTAAAAACATCGCCAAATTATCGAGAATAAATGCGACTTCAGAACAGTTCAATCAGAACATGTCCTAAACTCGGGGGCCTCCTGTTGATACCCAATTTTGCTCTGATTAATTAAATAATTAATAAAATAATAAAATACGTCCCGACAACCAAGGAGCCGAAAATATATGTTAAATAAATATACAGACAGGTTCTCAAGACTAACCGCCCGCTGTCGAACCGGACAGAGTTCAAAGTAATCGGATGGCCCGCATATCATCAATAAATCGCCCCGCTCGACACGACAATTTCCGTGAAGACTTCAGTCAATTGAATCCGTCAAAAGTCATAAGTGGGTCCCACGACGGTTATTTCCCATTCAGAGCACCTGCATTGGTGCATTATTTTGGACCATTTAAATGCATTGCACCCCATTAAACTAATGCACACATTAATTAATTTGTGGGCCTAAGGGTATCATTCAAGAAGCTTAATGGCTCTTTCACCATTTTTTATTTTTATTTGGTACTTTTTGTCCAGCTGCCTTTTTTTGTTCAACGGCTATTTTTTAGCCTCTTTTATTTTTTTTATTATTTTTTTGTATTTAAATGAATGTGTAGGGATGTGGGTGTGTATTTAAATGGAGAGAGAATTAGTGGAAATGTGATGTGGAAATGATGTGTAAGAGAGATAGTGTACTTTTTTGATTGAATGAATGGAAAAAAAATTAACAAATGCGGATGCCCTAAATAATAATGTACAACTTTTATTTTTCTATTACCCACTTGTAAAGGGGAAAAGCATGTATAGATATGTGAGAATGAAGAGAGAGAAGGAGGTCACTTGACTTTCTCCTCAAAATCACAAAAAAAGAGGAAAAAATCCTCTCATGAAACAAAAAAGGGAAACACCCATTTTCATCATTTTTTTCTTGATATTTCATTCAATAAATTCAATTTTTATTATACAGTTGATCGTCCGATTTTCAACATCAACAGGGTAAACGGGTAACCCGATTTCTTAGATTTGGGTTTTACTCGGTCTCATTTCAACCCGACCCATTTCATGTATAAAAAATAAATAAAATAATTTTACAATTAAATATAATGTAAGTAACAATTTATTAACTAAGTTGACAATAAAATGACTATATAAAAAATTCTATATTGTTTTTAGAATAAATATTGAGATATAATTATTTATTTTTTATAGTCTAGTTAATAATATAACATTTAAAAATTAAATATTTAAATTTTATATTGTACAACTAAAAGAAAATTCGATAAAAAAACTAGAAAAATACAATAATATTTAAACCATTAACCAAAATTATAATAAATAATTTAATTTATATTTATCATATGACATATATACATATATGTGTATGTGTGTGTGTGTGATTCAATGTTGCGGGTAATGAGTTTTTGTACCATACCCGAACCCGACCCGACTCGATGTTTGGGTAGCATGATTCTACCCGAACCCGAACCGAAACCCGATCATACCGAGTTTACCCGACCCAAAAATGCGGGTAACCCGCGGATAACCCACGGGTAACCCGACCTTGCGGGTTTTATTGGCATCCCTACCCGCACCTGCCCGCGCCCAGACGCGTCCAGTGGCCACCAGCTGTCCCTCAAGCGCTCCTTGCGCCACCACCCGTGACCCAGCAGCCGCGCCCCGTGCCCCAGCGCACCCAAGTGAACATGGCAGCGCCCAGACCGGCTCAGCCGCACCCGGTACTCACCCAACCCGTGATGAGCCGTTTCGAACCATTTTTCATTTTTCCCGAACTGTTTGACTTATCTTTTACCCATTGACCCATTTTCCGTGCCGAGTCAATTATTAATGTTTTTGAATGATTTTTCCGAGTCTAGCCTTCAAATCCAAGTGTTTCAAGTTCCATAAAAATCCATGAACTACTTAGTCGATAATGTTCAACTAAGTAACCATTCTCGTGATTATTTCTAAGTGTCAAGATAATGTATTTATGAAATTATCTTGATTAAATGTAGATGTTTGAAGAGCCGAGCTCTCAACCTACTCTGCAAACCGAGCTTTGCTTACTGCCTTATTGACCAGGTGGGTGTTATTAAATTTCAATGTCATACTTCTTATTAATTGCTAGATGGTATGATCAATGTATGTGTGTGGACCATGTAACCTATCGTTGGATGCGGTATCGACCTTCGATATGGTATCTTCTGTCGTCGGATGCGGTATCGACCGTCGATGGTGCCTATTATGAGGCAGTCTCCCTTTAACATGTCGTTGTGTGCGGTTATAGACCTTCGGCATGTACTCCTATTGTTGTGTGTGGTTATCGACCTTCAGTGGATTTTATAGGTGTGCACATGATTATTATATGATGATTAGGAGATGAGATATTATGATTGATTCATGTTCATCCTGCGACAATACTATCTGTCATTATTTGATTTATGTGTATAGTAGTGAGCAAGTGGTGTGCTCACTCCCATGTCCCCTCCCCCCCTCCCCCATTTCAGGTTGAGCAGGTGGCAGCGGCGAAAGACGAGCGAACGGGGTCATAGTTTTCTGTGTTATTTAACTGTTAATGCTTCCGCTTTATTTACCATTATGATTATGATGTAAGCATGATACACAATATTGAGATTTGAATGGAATTATGAAACGGGTTCACCTCACTTGTTATTGAATTAAAATATGATGTTATGACTATGTATGACTGTGAGGATATGAAAATGATGTTATGACTATGTATGACTACGAGGATATGGATATGATGATATTTATATCGTGTGTATATGATGGATATTGGGAAGGAAGTTCATATAGGCTCAGATATGGCATGAGCTATATGATGATTGAATGATTTAATTGAGTAGCGCACGATAATAGTTTCCGAAAAGAAAAATGAATTTGAAAATTTAACTTTGATTTTTGAAAACTTGGGATTTTCTCTATAAAAATGACGGAGCGTTACAATATAGTTTCTTGTTTGTCCTTCCTCTAGCGCCAATTGTTGATGTGTGAAAATGTCAACAACAATAAATGAACTGTACACTACTTTGGTGTACTCAATTCGCTTTGCACGAATGGAAGTGTGTTTGTGTTTTGGATCGAGTAAGTATTATATTTGTGACTTTTGAATATATATCATTTATGAGAAGAATGTTCTCTTGCCTCACCTGCACCTGCGCCCGTGTCCACGAGAATGTTCGTCTGGATCGCGAGTGTACTCTCCAACCGCGCCAGCACTCTCGAATACCTCCAGCCCGCGGATGGCTGATGTAGGAAAGCGTACGAATGGGAAGGATAAACGAGATACTTTCTCGTAAAACATAAAAAACTCACAATATCTGATTCAATCTCAAAATTCACCATCTCATAACAAATAATAATAATAATAATAATAATAATAATAATAATAATAATAATAATAATAATAATAATAATAATAATAATAGCAATAATAATAATGATAATAATAATAATTCTACACCATTCTTTTTCGGTTGAGCAGGATTCGTCCTCGAATTCGACCCGTTCCTGTTGGAGACGTCCTCATGACAATAATAGCCCGGCGTTTACCCCTGTCGAACGCGAAGGTTGAACAATGATGTGATCTACCTTGACTAGCCACAAAAAACTCGGTTGCTCGAATGACACTTCTCCTCTCCTCAACTTGAGTTACTCGGCCAACCCAAACAAATACGTCTAAAGCCTTTGCCTTTTTCTGGATATGGGAGTTTGCACCATTGAACTGCTTCAATATCTATAACTGCATATCAAACTCTTCTGCTTAAAATTTCTTAAATCCAGATGCAACACCACCTTCAAGGGGTATGAAACATGGATTAAAATATGTCAAACATTTGTTAGACTCGTTCCCATGTAATTCTCTATACTGCCCAACACGGTAACCAAGAATCGCATCAAGTGCAATGATTTTGATAGCAACAGTTCCAGCTTCATCCTCTGGCCCTAGAGGCTCCTCATCAAAAATCGGCGGACCATCGTACAATGGCCCTTCATCTTGCTCACTATCGAATTCGGGGATGTCAACGCAAAACGGGACCTCCCATTGACCATATTCGCGATCAAGTTCCCAATTATGTCGGCACGATATCCGTCGGCGAAGGCAGCCTCCCCCCGTCTGCCTCTGTCGTCGCGTTGATCATCGCCGTCCACGAAGACTGGGCCCCGTTGCCGCATGTCACGGCCGCCGTATGCAGTGAGGTGTCAGCCTCGACGTGCGGGTTTGGAAAATCATTGAAGGGATTCACCTTCGAGACTCTCTCCTCATCGTCTTCGTCGCCGGACGGTGGTTGTGAAGATCTCCATCGGGGCGCCCCGCCTGGACCACGGCCTCCACGTCCTCCGCGAATTCCCCCGCGCACGCCCCGGTTTCCAGCGTCACTGTACGTTTGCTTGTTCCGAACCATGGTACGAATAGTTAGACGTATGTCCCGATCTCCGCGGACATATCTGCAATCTAAAGACCCATCACTCGAGTTGGCGGCCAAACCACTCGGTCCGGCGGCTCAAGTTGTGGATGGCGGCGACACGCCTGTCGTTTGCAGCATCTTGTCTTCGCTGTAACATCGTGAATCATGCTGACTTCTGATACCAACTGATGTAGGAAAGCGTGCGAATGAGAAGAATAAACGAGATACTCTCTCATAAAACGCAGAAACTCACAATATCTGATTCAATCTCAAAATTCACCATCTCATAACAAAGCAGAAGAGCCCTTTACATAAGGCCCTCAAAATAATCCCTAGCTTATTCTCAAAGCTAACCAATAATAATAATAATAATAATAATAATAATAATAATAAAAATTAGTAATAATAATAATTATTATTATTATTATTCTACACCAATGGCCCTTCGCCCGGCTCGCGAGTCCCTCCTTACCGCACGCCCAGCTCGCGCCCGCGGACCTGGGTTCGCCCGTCTCACGAGCTCCTTGCCTCCTGCACCTATGCGCACGAAAACACTCGTGACTTGGGCGAAAATTCATGTTTTGCTCGCGAGTGTTTCATTAAATGTGTCTGTTTTTTGTGTGGTTTTAGGTGTTGGTAGAAATATATGTCTTCCTTTGTATTTGAGACCTAGACTTCATTTTTCTACTTTCCCACTTGGGAAAAGTTCCTTTTTATATTTTTCTCTCTATATTTTGTTTTAGGAGCTCTATGACTCTAATTTTTCGGCGAGATTCCGACGACTTCATTTTAATGAAAGTTTCGAGCTTTTCCCTCTGGTTTTCTTCACGTATGTATTAGAAGAGTAGGTACCTATCTTTAAGCCTCATTACTTCGTATTCACTCCATTTTTGCTTATGATGTTTTTTTCAAAGTGAATTTGGTATTTTTCTTGTTGAATGGAGGAAAGTTTGAAGCTTTCTATTTTCATTGCTTGTTGATGTATGTTAGGAATTAATTTCGTGCTTATCTTGTTCAAAGGTTGCGACTTTGTTTACAGCGTAGTCATTTAGTTTAGAAGGCTCGATTTAGTTACCTAAGATCACTCGGCTAGCATGTTTTCTCGTGTTTATTTGTGCTTTCTCGAGTTGTAGAGACTCCGGTAACTTAAAATCCCCATCTTTTCACGTAAAGCTCTCGTCTTTATTACGTGCTTTCAATTGCCTTCAACTTTTAATTGCAATTAGTGTTAAATCAACTCCTCAACCTTCTCGATTAGAATGTTTAGGTTTTTATTTTTTGTTTTTGTGTTTTGGACGACTAATTAGCGAATGAAGCTTCGAATCGTCTTCCTGAGAGACGACCCGAGTCGGATAAGTCGGTTACCAACAATCCTACAAATTACTATCGCCCACATCTTTTATAAAGGAAAAATAGACCCAACTTATAAGACTAGTGGGCTACTCCTCCTTTCACCAATTAGTTGGTTTTGGGATAGAACCTCACTTAGACTTCATTTGAGATTTTCATGTTATGTTGTACTCCATCTGCGTGGGACCCCATCTGTTTTCCCCCCGACTCTTACAGCATTCACAATTTTACATCTTCCATTCGAACAATCATATCCAAAAACTTAAAACATCCCAACATGTAGGGATCACTAAAAAATTGAAGTTTTATTAGATCATACAAATGGATGTATCGGAAGAGAAATAGGAGAGAAAAATATTTATTTTTTAAGAAAATAACCTTCCAAATAACAGAGGCGATGGGTCTGGTGTGTTCCGCTCCCGACTTCTGGCCTTCTAAAGGTCTTTCAGTGTATGATATGTGAACAGCCAACTAGACGAATTCAATTTTCTTACGGTCGACGCACGAGAAGCATTCGAACGGGGATCCGTTATCACTAGCTGGGATAATTCATTTTTTTATATGAAAGTTTGAATACGGAAGAAAAAAGTTGAAAACTGAAGAAAGAACGTAAAGAAGGAGGAGAAGGAAGGCAGGTTTTTAAGTTTTGTCTTTTTT
>BKCP01005317.1:385397-431872 GCA_008636005.1 Striga asiatica | reverse complement strand
AGATAAAGAGAAAAAAAAAAAGAAAAGGGTGTGCAAACCGAAGATGCCTCGAGGAGAATAAGCATCCACATATGAGTTACTCGCCCATGCACTGCTCTGGACCTCAAAATTCGTCCTGCTCAAGCTCGCAAACTCGTACCTGCCAAGAAAAAACACAGAAACTCCAAACTCCAATTATTAAAAGATGAAATAAAAAGAAAAAAGAAAATAACTAAGAAAGCAGTAAATCACTTGGGTTGCCTCCCAAGAAGCGCTTGTTTAACGTCATTAGCTTGACGAAACCTGTGAGGAACTCAGCCAGGGTCCAAGAAGAAGTGACGATCGTGCCACGCCTTCGTATTTTCCAGAAGTGGCAGCATGGGAAGGGTGGCAAGAAGGCGGGCACGGTGGATCCGGGTGGCTGTGTTCTGAAGGAAGTGATCTCGGGCACGAGCAATCCCCAGTTCTAAACGCAAAGCTTTTCCCACCCGAGCTCTGTCGTCAACTGGGATGATAAGCACATCAGTGGAGCAAGTCGAATTGAATCCCACCCATTTCGTAACACAGTGCAACAGCCTCGAAGATAGATGCTCCAACTCAGAAGTGGGAGGAGTGACTTGAGAATCAAGCCCATGGATCTCCACCTCTGAAATAACATCAACGTCTCGCTGGAGCTCATCATCTTCTTCGGCCTCACACATCCGCTTCATCGTACGGGCTTGAGTATCAAGCATGAGGTGTGGGTTGTCGACTTGTGCATCAATCGAATCGAGACGTACAGTGAGGCTCTCTATTTGTGTGCTTAACCGAGCACATCTGAGCTCAATCTCCTTTTCTTGGTTTGCTCGGGCCATCATCCAATCGAGGATGAGGTCGAGCTTGGCATTGTACTCTGAGGAGTCGTCCTGGAGCTCATTTAGATGCTCGGGCATGGGATGTGGGTCCACAACCTCGAGCTTGTGGGCCTGGGACTCGATCGAGTCGATGCACCTCGCTAGAATTTCCACTTGCTCGCTCAATCGGGCACATCTGAGTTCAATCTCCTCCTCTTGTTTCGCTCGGGCCATCAATCGATCTAAGATGAGATCGAGTTTGGCATTGTAGGCGGCCTCTTCTTCTCGAGCTGATTTGGACTCTATGAAATCAAGAATCTGGTCGAGCTTCTCGTTAAACTCGTGGGACTCATAGGTTTGCTCAACCGGAAAATCGTTCCAGCACTGCTCAGAAGAATACGAGTAAGGTTGGGTGTCGTACCCGGGGAAATAGACTGGCTCGTCGTTCCAAGATGGGTAATGCAGGGAGGAGTACCCGTGATTGAAATTCATTGTACCTGCACACTAGAACCAAACAACCACGCGAAGCCAAGGAAAAAGAAGAGAAAAGAAGGCAAAAAACTAAAACAAGAACAAAAAAGAAAAACACAAATGCACAAAGAAACAAAAACACTAAAAATACTAAAATAAAGAAAAACACAGAAAATAAGATCAAACACCAAAACTAAATATCCTACTTGCCTTCCCCGGCAACGGCGCCAAATTTGTTGTAGCAAATTATATTTTTACCGAGTACGGGATGACTCCCGACCTCGGGTCGATCTCAAAAGGAAGGCGGTTCGGAATTCAGCTTTGGTATCGATCACACATAAAAAGAAAATAAATCCTAAACACTCTAATCAGATAAGGGGAATATATTATCAACTAAGAAATAAAATAAAAGCAATAATCTACCTAAAAATGTGAACGGAACAAAGATGGAGAAGCTAGGGAATCGGAGATAATTAATTCAAGTTCTAGCAAAGTCGGGCAGTCAATTGTTCGGTTCGAGATTGACACTCTCGCTTAAACATCTAGCGGTTCGCTCCCAATAACTTTTCGTAACAAGGGATTGAACATAGACGAACAAGCTCGAGCATACAACACAGGCCAATTATCCCAATCCCAATAACTTTTCGTAACAAAGGACGGGTCATCGACAAGCACGTATTTCAATCTCAACCCATAGATTATTCAACTACGAAATCATCTATCTCATGCGAGCCTAGGTCTACGACTTCTCCCCTTTCGGTTCTAAAAGTCGCTAATTCAATTAGAAGGTGTTTAATCGACTAATCATATGGAATCAACAAATCCTAACTCGACATATCAATATTCAATCGTTACCAATTGCAAGATCGAAGTGTCACCCTTCGATTATATCAAACTATCAAGCACAAATTCATCAATTCCTAATCAATTCAACTCACATAAGCATGAACAATCTTGAGCCCGACAAATGCACGTTAAACAAGAATAATCATCCCCTATCCCTAGCAATCAGACTTAGCTACGAATATCAAATTCAACAATCATAATCATTCCTCTCAGATAACCATTATTCATGAATCAAATAAGAGAAGTGAGTACTTACAATCAATCCAAGTTCCAAAATTGAATTTGAAATACAAGCTTAATCCTTAGATATAGAGAAGAAGAAGAAAAATGGAAAATAAAAGTGAAAAGAAGAAGAAAAACGAAGAGGAAGAAGAAGAGAAGGAGGAAAGGAGATGTTCGTGTTTTATCTCGGGCCTAGGGTTTTTACTCCCAGGAGGGGAGTTGTTCTTTTTCTGATCGAGTCCCTCACAAATATATAGGTAACAGGTATCACGACGTGGAGAACATGTGTCGCGGCGCGAAGGAGCTGTGCACCACGGCGTGGGGATGTGTCGCGGCGTGGAGGGGCAGGCTTGGGGCGTCTCTGTTCGCACGTGATGGATGCCACGGGATGTGTCGCGGCGTGAGTAACATCCGTGCCGCGCCGCGGAGGGGTTTTGCGCCGTGAAGAAGTGCTGGTGTCGCGCCGCGGAGGGGTTGTCGCGCCGCGGCGCGCGGGGCTGTTGCCCTGCTGCGCGTTTCGGGCTCGTTTGGGCTCGTCCGAACTCGGAATTGAGTTCCGTTTTTTCCTGTGTGCTCCCAACGAACTCCTCTATCTAATTATGCTTGCCCGACTAAGTTTTGCCTGAAATCCGGTCCTCCCGAAGCTTTCGACCTACACACCAAAAACAAAGAAAAACCGAAAAAACATACGGAAAACACAAGAAAAACCAAGATAGAAGAAAACACGCAATAAACTACAAAATGAGATAAAAACTAACTAAAAGACCTAATATGGGGGAAAATGAAAAGAAAAATAACAAGGAAAAACGCAACAAAAATGGGACAAACAGGTATGTACTAATAGTCTAATAGTTAAGAGTTAATATTTGCTATGACATCTATTGGTTGGAAAGAATTCCATTTTGCATGGAATTCAAAATGAAAAAACATATTCTGAAAATCAAATCTGGTTTAGAGATCGATTTCTTAATGGCCTTAAATTATGCAAATATATTGTTTCAGTTTTTAGGATTCTTTTTTATGATCTCAGTCTTTGCATTATATGAAATCTATACTTATATAAAAAGTCATCCTATTTACTAGAAATAATAGGCAGAAAAGTCAAAGGTAATTAATGCTTGCTGGAAATAGAATGATATTAATTACAGATTTATTTAGGTATTTATAGGCTTGACATTAAAAATTTGTTATGGGATAAAAATCAGAACCGATTTTTTTACCTTTGCTGGAAAAGTCAAAGGTAAGTATAGATTTGCTTTGTCCCATAGCATCGGTTTAGTTAAGAAAATCCCATCAAATCAGTTTTATATGTCAAGCCTATGTATAAAGATTTAATCGGTCAAAATTAAATCCTTATTTTACGTCATCCATAAATAAAGTAGATGTCAAGCCTAAATTGAAGGGTTTAGTTGTCTATATAGTCATTGATTTACGTAAATACATCTAATGTTTAAAGTTTGTGTAGATTGAAAATTCCTTCTTATCTTTTTACAAAAAATCTTATTATTATTGTATGGAAAATCAAACTCATAATGTTGTGTACAAGGTGGTCTTTAATAATATATGATTGTTTATTTGTCGAATACTATCTTATTGTATAATTTTCCTGCGTATTATAAAACTTTTATTGAATATTGCATCTTATAATATAGTATTCCTCAAATAAATATATCTCGTGCCTCGCAAGGGTCATGTACTATATATATCCCGTACATTTTTCTATATTCATGTATATAATTATAAGTCTGGATAAATAGCCTTAAAATTGTACACCCCGTACATCGCACGGGCTCTGTACTAGTATAAATCAAAAGGACCTCACTTTTGTATAAGCGTCACATCGCAGTAATATTTTCAAAATACTTGATACTTATTTAAAATATTAGTTAATTAATAATTAAAAAAATATATTTTTGATAAGTGTTGTTTTATGCTTAAAGATGGAGACATGTTTATATAATTGTCATAAAGTAATTACACTTTTAAAGTATATGTTGTATTATTAAATAAGATGACACTTCTTAAAAGAGATGTTACTTAAATACAAATTTACAAAAAGTGTCGCTGTATGGGTAAACATAGATTTTTTTATTAAATGTCATAAGTTAATTATACTTTTAAATAGCGTCTCAATATAAGTTAACATAAGTTAACATTGTAAAATTTTTCTTAAAACTGATATTATTTGATATTACATTATTTAAAAAACATCATTACTACTTTGCCTTTATAACGTTTTTTAAGAAACATCATGATTATTTCAACTTTATAAAGTTTTTAAAAAACGTCATTATTATTTTAACTATATAACGTTTTTTAAACGCGTTGCATTACTTCATGTTTTAATTACACTAATTAAAAAGTCATCATAATGTTGCTAGAAGTTATTTTTGTTCTAATGTTAGACGAATTCACTTGACATAATTTTTTATATAAAAATAAGTAGTGACATAATGAAATACTAAAATTTAATTTATGGTAAATATATGTTTATCTGACAACAATCTCACCGCATCTTAGCATATATATACTTTTATTAATCTGCGCCACTAGAGCTTGGATTGATTACGTTTTCATTTAAATTAATTGGATGTTGCGTGCATAACTAATTATCCTACGTAGGCATACAGTTCAACATTTTTGTTAATTCATCATATACGTATACATGCATCATGAATACGCCAAATTAAGCACGCCTATATATATGATCTCATTCAATTTTAAATTGCCTAATTTTGCCATCTTAGAAAGCTTTGGTCATCTCTGGAAAGCACAATTAAAGATGAAAGAGTTATATTTTTTGGCAATGAAGTTCAAAAATTAATATAAGTGAAGATATATTCTTATAAGCATGAGAAATAAAAAGGAAAGTTCTTTTATTTATATTTATATTTATATATTCGAATTTATTTATATTTATATTTATATATTCGATTTATATACATATATATTAGATTTGCATGATCTTATTATGGATATATTTTGTAGGAAATCATATAAGAAGGAAAGATCTTTGGAAAGAGAAGATAGAGATCTACACCTACCATATCTTTTATGATTTACATGGAAAGAAATTGAATTAAAGAAGGATTGTTTGAAGTGAGAGAAAGAAGAGTCCTAAACTTGGAAGGAAATCAAAAAGGAGTCTTGTACTTGGAGAACACTCCACCCTAAGGAGATTATATATATACCTGCTTGAAGATCGAATTTGGAGAGCTGAGAGCATTATCTTCTATTCCATATTCGAGCTGCAAGCTTTTTGTGTTTTATTTTCGTTGTTCTTACGTTATCGAAGAACTGAAGTCTTTTCTTTTGATTCTTTTGTTTTTCATTCAAACACTTATGTGATCAGTGCTTAGGGATTAAGTACTATCTTTAGCTCGAGGGATTCGAGAGGTAAAGTCCACGGGACGTGGTCGGAGAAGTAGTTGATAGAATCGTGTGTAGTTGTTGCTAGGCTAGAAGGGAGTACGAGTCGTGTAAGTCCAAACTATACAAGTGTGCACAAACGGTTTATCAATGAAAGAGCTCTGAGGGGAAGTGGGACGCTTCCCTGAAGAGTTTTTAAATCTTCGGTTTATTGCTTCCGCTATTCTAGTTGTTTATTTGTGTTCTAACAACGTTGAGCGCACTCGGGACAAAATACCTACGTTTCAATTGGCACCAGAGCAGTGTTCCTGTTCTACTTACAGGATAAAAGATCCTTGGGTCCTTGGGTTGGTCACCATGATTCACGACGGCATGTCCGTTTCGCGCCCTCCGTACCTTGACGGTTCTAACTATGGATACTGGAAATCCATGATGGTGATATTTATTCGCTCTTTGGGTAAAGGTACCTGGCAAGTCATTGAGTCATGCTGGACCACACCACAGATGCCGGAAGCTCCCTCGGAATCAAAGTCATCAACCTCGGCTGCTCATGTTCTAGTCGAGAAACCAAGGGATCTTTGGACTGATGTTGAAAGACAAGTAGAAGAAGCAAACTTTTGTGCATTATATGCTATCATGGCTGTTGTGGATCCAACTCGCCATAAGATGGTTATTCAGTGCACCACAGCTCGTGACGCATGGAAGATTCTTGAGAGGCAATTTGAGGGTACCAACGCCGTGAAGTCTTCCAAGCTCCAAATGATTACCACGGAGTTCGACACCATTCGCATGAAGGATGATGAAAATATTGATAGGTACTATGCACGCTTTTGTGATCTCGTTAACCAAAGTGCCATGCTTGGTGAGGAAATTTCTGAGGCGAGGCAAGTGCAAAAGATCATGAGGACCCTTGCCAAACGATTCCGTGAAAAGATCACCGCACTTGAGAGCTTTCAGCGAGTCGAGCCTCTTGGTCTCGATGACTTACTTGGAGAACTTCGAACCTTTGAAATCAATCGTGGTTATGATAAGATGGGAATAAGCAAAGGCTTAGCCCTGAAAGCTAATGTTCCAACACAGGCTGAAGACGAAGAGGATTCTGATGATGAGTCTCTTGATGCTGAAAGTGTTGCTAAGGCTTTGGATGTTCTTACACGCCACTTCTCTCAGTTAAAGAAGAAAAAGGAGTCCCAAGAGAAGAAGCCTACTGACTTCAGTAAGAACATCAATCAGCAGTCTGGTCAACGACGTTCCAACTCACATTCTCAGAAGACTCAGAATCAAGATGTAGAGAAGAACCAATGCCGTGAATGCAAGGGATTTGGTCACTTCCAGAAAGACTGTCCAAATTTCACGAGGAAGAACAAAACCTATCGAGCCACGTGGGATGATGATGAAGACGATGATGACCAGCAACACACGAACAAATTTGCCGTCACTTCTCTCAATAACTTCACGTGTTATACAGCTTCTCATAAGCCTTGTGATGCCGATTCAGGTATGTGTTCTTACACGTATAATTCTCATAGTGATTCTGATAATTCTGGAGATGGTTCTGTTGAAGTAGATTTGGCTACCCATAAGCTTGCATTAGAGACGAGCATCAAAGCTGGAAAAATGGTGAAAAAGCTACAAGCTCAAGTCGAGGTGTTCCAACATCGTTCTGCAGAGCATGAGAAGGAGATTACCTACTTGAAGGATGAACTTCAGAAAACTCGCATGATGAATGGCGAACTGAATGATAAGCTGACAAGATCTGATGTTCATACCAGCAAGGAGGAACATAAGCTGGACGAATTTGTTGCCAAAATCACGATGTTAGAACATGAACAGAAGTTGTCCAAGCAGGTATGTGATGAAAAGGTTTTTATCATTGAGTCTCTACGTAATGAAATGTTTGTCTTGCAGAAAACTATAGATGAAAGGGAAGCCGAGATTGTTGCACTCAAAAGAGAACTCGGTCGAGTGATGGGAGACATGTAACGCTCAGAAGTTATTGTTCTGCAATGGAAGAGAAACTCAGCAAGAGTGAGGAGATTGTCAAGATGATCAACAAGCCTAAGTCCTCATTTGCTGAAGTTCAGAGGCTGAGTCAACAAATTGGTACCTCAGACCAGAGTAAGAATGCTCCTAATCAGAAACTGAAAGGTAAAGTTGGCGAGCCGAGCACATCTCTGAGTAAGTCTGACCTGACTTTTGTCAAAGAAGGCTACAGCCTTCAAGGTAAGAATGGTAAGCCTAATTCTACCAAAACTCAGCATAAGAACTCTGGTAAGAACTTTGTGCCTGTTTGTCACTATTGTGGTATCCGTGGTCATATTCGCCCTAAGTGTTATAGGATGCATAATGATATTTATACTGGTCGAATTGATGAATGGAGTCCACATGGTGTACCCTTGAAAGCACCTAAACTAAAGGTTGATGTTGTTAATCATGAATAGAAAAAGATTTGGGTTCCTAAAGGCAGCAAGAACGTGTGCTTATCTTCTATACTTGCATTGAAATCCACCTCTAATTCTGATTGGTATTTTGACAGTGGTTGTTCTCGTCATATGACAGGTCTAAAATCTAACTTGATTAATATTTTGCCCGTTCCTTCTAGTTCTGTGACCTTTGGTGATGGTGTTATTAATAGAGTTCTCGGTATAGGATGTGTGAATGTTCCTGGATTGCCCAAACTTCAAAATGTTCTTCTTGTTGAAAATTTGAAAGCGAATTTGCTGAGTGTGAGTCAATTATGTGATCAAGACTTTTCTGTGAGTTTCACCTTGAATGAATGTTTGGTTTCAGATAGGAATAATAGCATGATAATTGCTATTTGATTGATTATATGACTTTTGACTCATGTGATACGAGTTCTGGTATTATTTGAGATTGTGATGCTGATAGGGATGAGAATGTTGTTGATCAATGGAGTACGTCTGACGGATGTTCTTACACCGATCAGAATTTTGTGGCTGAAACTTGTTGTTCAGAAAAGGTGTGGATGAAGCACATTTTTCTTAAATTTGGAACTGAGGTACAAGTCATTGACCTTTTCTTTGACCTCACTTATGCGGCTAATATTTCCAAATATTCTATTCAACATTCTCTTAATCGTACTAGCATGCTATGCCACTTTACTAGAAATTTGGTTGATGATGGATTAATTTTTCATAAATATGTTCCAGCACATAACCTTGATGCTCAAATATTTATCTCTCCAAGGAAATCCTTAAGGATATGCATTCTCTGATTGCTTGCATGCCATTATATTATATTGTATTGTATATTAGTATATATATTATATTTGCATTGCGTGTATGCATATAGGGTATTATTTGCATTAGGCATGCCTTACATTTTTGCATATATTTCACCACTAAGTCATAAATGAAGTTCTTACTCTTCTGAAAGCGGGTGAGATGTTGATTGTCTTTAATTGATGGCGTGTTCTTGCATACCTTGGAACAAATATATTTCTGTCAAAAAGAGCTGCCTTCACACAATGATCTAGAGCGATAGCTAGCACATGGTTCGTTTCCTTTGGGATCGACTGTGAAAAGAGCGTCATGGACAGAAAATGTTGTGAAGGGTGGTAGCTATTGACAACCACTGAACTTCATTGTGTGGTGTTTTTACTTGGAGTTATAAGGTGGTCATCTTCATAAAAAACGTAATGCATAAAAAAAAAAAAAAAAAAAAAAAAAAAAAAAAAAAAAAAAAAAAAAAAAAAAAAAAAAAAAAAAAAAAAAAAAAAAAAAAAAAAAAAAAAAAAAAAAAAAAAAAAAAAAAAAAAAAAAAAAAAAAAAAAAAAAAAAAAAAAAAAAAAAAAAAAAAAAAAAAAAAAAAAAAAAAAAAAAAAAAAAAAAAAAAAAAAAAAAAAAAAAAAAAAAAAAAAAAAAAAAAAAAAAAAAAAAAAAAAAAAAAAAAAAAAAAAAAAAAAAAAAAAAAAAAAAAAAAAAAAAAAAAAAAAAAAAAAAAAAAAAAAAAAAAAAAAAAAAAAAAAAAAAAAAAAAAAAAAAAAAAAACAACGAGTTCTTACACCGATCATTGGGGCAAAATAGTGGGGTTGACTTTCACTATTGCAGTGATTGTTACTAAGTGAAAAGCCTCGATGTAAATTAATGTTGTTGCTTAAAATCATTGGGCAAAGTAATGGGGTTGACTTTCACTATTGCAGTGATTGTTACTAAGTGAAAAACCTAGTGAATAATAAAGCTTATGTTGTTTCGGTGTTAGAATCCTGGAGAGATATGACTTGCACTACATATATATATGTATATATTATTCCGCCTCTGTGTTGTTCCTTAGTGTGTTTGTAGCACAATGTTGAATTTGGATTAATTATGCATCAATCCTGCCTAAGTTAATTAAGAAAAGATTTTATTGATTTTAGTGTCTTGCATGCGGTTTTATTTTTATTTTTTCATCCTTAGGCATAATGCATGTGATTTCCTTCTTGAGTGAATTACTTGGACGTTAAAAATTGTGAGGGGATTTATTTTTGGATGATAAAGTCTTATTCTTCTTAATTTTGAATTAGTTGGACACGTGTGTTAGTGTGTTAATGAGTTTGTGTGTTCAGTTTTGATGGGGATGTTCTTGCTGCATGGTATTCAACCTTTCCCTTGATATTTTTTTTTCTCGAACCTCACCCATCACGTCCTCACTATATAATTTCATTTTCAGAACCTGAGAACCCCATTTTTACTTGTTTTTCTCTTTGAATTTTTCTTTTAACCATCTGTATTCCTGCATCATTTTCTAATGTGCTTCTAAAACACTTTGGCTGATGGCAAAAGCCTAGAGAAGAGATGGATAGTCTTCAATGATTAGAGATCAGTTCAAGCAACGACTTTCGTCTTCGGTTATATTTTTTTCTCTCATTCGACGTTCTTACTCAGGGGGAGATTTGCCTTTGGCATTTCAGTCTAAAAAATGGGAGAAAAAGGATGTTTCTGAAGATATTAGGGATAATGTTATAGTTGTTTGCTTCTGAGTATATTGGATGCTGTTTTTGACATGTTTCTGCAAGATGTAAGAACGTCTATGTCTTGCTGCTTGATTGTTTTGACTATTCTGACAGGGGGAGATAAATTAGGTTCTGATAGCTTGATGTGTTTTGATTGTTCTGATTATAGTCCTCTTAGTTGCTTTGATAGGAATTACCATCGTCGTTTCTTCACATGGAGGACGGTGGAAAAAGAACACGGGTACAGGCCCTTCGACATCCCGTAGTTCGAAAAAGGGGGAGATAGAGGCAAAGATGGTCAAGGATGATGCTGAGAAGTCAGGGGGAGATTCAATAGCTGAGATTGGTTTTTTTGTTAGAACCTCTTATGACTTTTCTTTTGTGTGGCTGCTGTTAGTACTTGTTGTGATTGGTAGGATGTTTTTTCTGATTGTTTTATGCTGTGTGCGTCTAATGAGTTGTGATTGCAGGTACTTTATGGACTGTGTTCTTATTCAGTCACTATTTGCGATATTCTTACTGCAGTGATTTGTTCTTATGATACTATTCTGCATATTCGTGCTTGCTGTTCTAACTGTGTTTCAGGTTATCTTCATTATATGATTTTCGAACTAGATGCCAAAGGGGGAGATTGAAAGAGTTATATTTTTTGGCAATGAAGTTCAAAAATTAATATAAGTGAAGATATATTCTTGCAAGCATGAGAAATAAAAAGAGAAGTTCTTTTATTTATATTTATATTTATATATTCGAATTTATTTATATTTATATTTATATATTCGATTTATATACATATATATTAGATTTGCATGATCTTATTATGGATATATTTTTTAGGAAATCATATAAGAAGGAAAGATCTTTGGAAAGAGAAGATAGATGATTTACATGGAAGGAAATTGAATTAAAGAATGATTGTTTGAAGTGAGAGAAAGAAGAGTCTTAAACTTGGAAGGAAATCAAAAAGGAGTCTTGTACTTGGAGAACACTCCACCCTAAGGAGATTATATATATACCTGCTTGAAGATCGAATTTGGAGAGCTGAGAGCATTATCTTCTATTCCATATTCGAGCTGCAAGCTTTTTGTGTTTTATTTTCGTTGTTCAGTTTTCGGTGTTCTTACGTCATCGAAGAACTGAAGTCTTTTCTTTTGATTCTTTTGTGTTTCATTCAAACACTTATGTGATCAGTGCTTAGGGATTAAGTACTGTCTTTAGCTCGAGGGATTCGAGAGGTTGGTCGGAGAAGTAGTTGATAGAATCGTGTGTAGTTGTGGCTAGGCTAGAAGGGAGTTCGAGTCGTGTAAGTCCAAACTATACAAGTGTGCACAAACGATTTATCAATGAAAGAGCTCTGAGGGAAAGTGAGACGCTTCCCTGAAGAGTTTTTAAATCTTCGGTTTATTGCTTCCGCTATTCTAGTTGTTTATTTGTGTTCTAACAACGTTGAGCGCACTCGGGACAAAATACCTACGTTTCAAAAGAGCAGATCGAATACATATAATATATTTGAAATAGAGTGTGTCTTATTTGTATTCAATTTGTATTTGAACAAGGTTCCAAGAGAGGTAATTCAATTTGATTCCAAAGTACGTACTTTCAAAACAGTTTATAAAGTTTTCACTTGATTTTGACTTTTGCGTGTAAACGGCAAAATAATATTCCCTTAGGTTTGTTATTCTCTTTGGATATAGTTTAGGATATTGTATTATTAAGTTTTATTAATTTATGTCTCTATTGTCAAATGTAAATCACGGGTCCTATCTGTAACAAGCATCATGAGCAGATGGGCATGCCTGTTTAGTTTTTACTACTGCTCACCCCTCATTATATTATGAGCTCTCAATTTTGTCCCTCTAATCATTGATTTGCATATCTGCAATTGACCAATAACTATAACATACTTGTTAAATTAATTTTATATTATTATGTTTTAATTTTGCCAAATTTCTAATTAACAAATGATACTAATTAGTAGTAATTGTACATTTACTTGTTTATTATTAAGGTTGGAAACAAGTCAAGAGGCTTGCGAGTACTAGTGGACTCAATAATGTTTGACTCGAGCTCGAGCATTTAGAATTCAAACTCCAGCTCGAGCTTGTAGTTTGTACGTTCGATCGTTCAATGAGCCACTCGAATTTATGTAAAATTATATAAACACTCCGTATTTGATAATTTTGTAATTGAAATCTACGGACTGAATTTGAGCAAAACACGATCTCGAACGTTTGTATATTGTTGCCGAGTCGAGCCAACCCTTGAGGAGGTGTAAAACATCGAGCATGACTCTAATGTTTGACTCGATTCTACTCGTTATAGCCATATCTATAATATAATAAAACATAATGAAAATATTAATGATAAAATTGATTATATATTAAAGCAAATTTAAACTAAATTCAATGGGTTTAGGTAAAATGAGTTGGCAAATCTAACGAATCAAATGTCTGCATCGTTTTATGAGCCCAGCCATATCAATGACGTTTTCTTTCAATAGTTGTATTTTTATGAGAATGAATCTTCACAGTATCACATATTTTGGACTTTATATTATTTAACTTTAATTATAATTGACTTATCCTTTTCCTTTAATTAACCAGAAATTTATGTAGTGTCATCGAACTTATCACCTTGGGCAATTAATTATTCATTGTCTATCGCATTTATCTTTATATTTTTAACTTAAAGAACATGAAGATTCTGTTAATTTGTCTCTTTCTTAATATCATATTTCCATGGGATTTTTCTCTATTTTACGCCGAATGATATTGCAATAGTTACCGGCACAATATGTGGGGGGATATTCTCTACGGAATAACCTTTTTCCTTCTTTTTCTTTCTTTATTTACTTTTTCTCTACTTTCTTTCTTCTTGGAACTTTTTCCTACGAGTTAAGGTCCGTGATCATATAATTATCAAACTAGATATTTTTTAATTGTATGTCCATATTGAAGTAACTTTTGGCCGGAAAAGAATTCAGTAATTTTCTTATAGAGATGTATATTTTATCTTGCAACTTATTTTTTGTCGTTAATTCACATTTCATACATAATAATGACATGGCCTGTTAGAATTTTTCATTTCATCAAACTTTATTTATCTAATGACATTTTAATTTTCATAATACATGTTACTTTGTCTTTTTTTTCACCAATTTCTTTTTTAAATGGATTACGATAATCAAATGAACTACACAAAAAATGATCAAATCTTTTTCTAAATAACTAACATGAGAAAAATGAAACCAGGAGTTTAACTAAAACAAATAAAAAATAAAACATAAAAAAAAAATGTACAAAATCATAGACTCGTTTGCACAATTTGATTGGCGTTGTTACACATATGAACGAAACCATAAATCTATGCATAAAATGCGTGTATATATAAAAATCAGTTGAGATAAATGAATAATAAAACACAAGAGAGTTTAATAATTAATTTATTTATCTCCACAATGGTTGACTTGACTGACTAGTGACTACTTACCATTCTACATTCACTCAAGATCGCGACCAGCCGCCGCGGAATTCGTGTCTGATGCGCTGGTCCAGCTACGCTGGTCGTAGGGTACCACGCCCTTGCTCCGCGCCGCACACTTAGCCACACTCCTCACGTTCTCAATCAGAGCCTCCGTCCTTGCCTCCTGCGACAGAATCTCCGACAGCTGGTCGGAATTAATAGCCAGCCTCACCTTCCACGTCCCCACCCCACTGTCGTGCCTCTTCAGCTTCCTCTCCGACACCGGCGACTGCCTCCTCGACGACGGCGTGCTCGCCCCTCCCTGCAGCCGCCCGTCCACCGACACCCTGTACGGCGGAGGAGTCGCGGAGCCGCCGCCGGACGGCGGCGGATTCCGGCTACTGTGGGGGAGGAGGTAGTAGGACTGGCCCGCGCAGAGGTGCTCGTGGTGGAGGAGGGGCGGGGACACGTCGTTCGGGAACACCGCGTGACCCGGGAACTCGCTAGTCAGGGTCTCCGCGGACACGGGCGGGCGGAGCTCCATCACGCCGCCGCCCGGCGTCACCACCTTCACCAACCCCGCCGCCGCTGACTTCCCCTTCCGACCGCCGCTGCCCTCCTCCGACCCTTTAAATACGCAGTTTCCCATTCATAGAAGTGTGTGTGTAGTTTTGCTTGGAATGTATATATATATCGTAATTAATTTATATGTATATTTATTGTTTATGATTCCCAAGTAATCTTTAATTTAAGTCGTAAATAGTGTCACGCTGCTGCTTGCCTGCTTCGCCCTATGTAACTTTAACAGCTGTGGTCAATAAAGCGCGAGTGACAAAAATGTCAATTACCTTAATTATATCTATATAGTATTGTGGAAAGTAGATATGAGATATGATGCGAAGATATAGAGATGATATATACGGACAGGAGGAATTAAGGAAAAATTAAAGAGTAATCCCAAGTGTTTCAAAAATAATTTTATTGAAATGTAGTTGATTACCATTAGTTTTGTAAATTTTACAAATTCTATCTTTTTTTTTTTTTTTTTCCAAACGATAGAAATTTCATTGATAACCAGAAACGTACATCCAGAAACGGCTCAAAAGTCGAAAGAACAACCCTCAAGCCAAATCTAGTGAGAATCAACACGATAACAATCACACCAACAAACTCCACAAAAGGAGAAAGAACTCCCCTATGGGAGAAAAAGACTCCCCTGCGGAAGAAAGAACATACAAAACCTAAAAACCATTACACTACAAAAACACAAAAAATACGAAACTAACAAACACACAGTAAACTAACTAAAATTAAAGCCTTCCCCACCAGCCGGGAAGACCCATCGCCTACCAAACCAAGCGAAAATCCGACTCCGAAAATCGAGAAAGCAACCCGGACATCATAGTAGGAAGCTCCCAGATCTTTGAATACTCACCCAGGCCGACCACACCACAGTCTCCCCACGCATACACCGGAGCCACCGCGCAACCACGCCGCCGCCGCCGGAGGACCGCATCGTCTCTCCACGTTTGTCTTCGGAAATGACATGTCACATCTCATGTACCAGCATTGGCTAATACGACATATCCCTGTGGTTATTATAAAATTTTGAAGATAGTTTCGTAACTTTGTAAATGTTTTAAAAGTAGTATCAATGAAATTGAATTAATTAATAATAGTCTCGTAAGTTACAAAATACATACATGAATGATGTGTCAACTAACTTGACACGTGAGGTATGATGTGTCACTCCCTGTTACATATTGATCAACTACATTTTAATCTCTATTTTGATCAATTTCAAATTTATTGATCAACTACATTTTAATTAAGTTATTTCTGTAGTTGTGAGATTACTTTTGATTTTTTCCTCTAAAGATTAAGTCAAAAGTTGGGGTAATTTTTTCAAGGTTAAAAAATAAGATAGAATTGGGTGTTGTATGAATTACGATGAGTAGTTGTAGGGGCTTGAGGTCCAAGCTTCTTCAAGAGGGGATCAAATTAAGCTGTTGGATGGGGCGTGACATAAAAAAGGTGTTGGGAACATAATTATTACCAATTAATTCACTTGTTTAATTTCATCAACGAAGTATATATACTCTCTCCATTTTGAAATATAAGGCGTATAAAGATTTCTCAATTTTTTTGAAATATAAGGCGCGCTCAAAAATCAAGACAATTTTTTGCATTTTTTTCTAAATATACCCTCATTGTATTGAAATTAAGGAAGTCTGGAGTGGTTGTGATTAGAGTAAATAAGGTTAATTTAGTCAATTTATTCATTAATTAATTTCTCCTTAATATTTGTACAATAACCTTAAATGCCTTATATTTTAAAATGGAGGGAATAGTTAGTTAATTTAATAGCCACGCATTTGACAAAACTAGCCAGCCAGTAGCTACCCTACTTAGTTTAATGAGTCCAATGTCGATTTGAGGTCCCAACAATCTTGGATTTTGAAATGTTATTTCACAATTATTGAACTAGATAAAACAAATTATCATGTTAGTTAGTTTTCAAGTTTAAAAATCTTATAATACATAAGGAATATGGTATATATGCCTGCATACACATTGAGAATGAGGCTCCAGTTTTGCATTTGAGGTTTCTTTTCCTTTGAAAAAAAATTAAATCACGCTAATAGAATCATTGGTCTGACATGATAAGCCAGTTCACATGTAGAGCTAGAGACCGCATGAAAGCTATGGATAAAAGCTATGAGATGGTAAATTAATTTGATTATACAAGGGCGATATCTTTTGTCCTTAGAGCATCTCTAATAAGGGGTTATGAGTGAGGTTTACAAATACAAACCTTTAGGTTTTCTCTTATAAGGTATAGGTTTAAGGTTTGTGGACATAAAGTAGGTTTGTCTGTACAAACCTCCGTTAAACCTCCAAAGTTCATTTTTATTGACCAACCGCCTGCCACGACATATGCCTACTTCATTTCCTTTGATTCTTCTTTCTATTTTTTCTTTTGCTTCTTATTTTTTTTAGTAGCAATTTGATATTAAATCATTCCAACCACAGAAAGACAAATACTTTTTTTTTTTTCTTAAATTTCATTCTTCTTTTTTAAAAAAAATCATAAATAATTTATATTTAATGTTTCATATTATTAGAAAATATGTTTTATTTTAATTACAAAAATTGACACAATTCATAAACGGGATTGTTATTTGTCGCCCCAAATTACTACTTGTTGCTCGAAAAAAATAATAAAAAATGATAAATTTACAAAAATATCCATGTGGTAAAAAAAAAAGTTACTAAAAAAAGGCATTCAAACGTCTATCAACTAAGCTCGGTTAGCAAAGGAAATGTCCAAATGTGAAGCCCGACTCTAAAGAGAAACGTCTAGAAGCTAAGCTTGAATGTCAAAGAAACGTCCAACATGGAGGCCCGACTGTGAAAACAAACGTCCAAGAGCTAAGCTTAGAAGCAAAAAAAACGTCCAAATGCGAAGCCCGACTCTGAAAAGAAATGTCTAAATGGGAAGGGGCAACAAATTTAAAACTTTTAAATTGCAAGCTTCTTCTGCCGGTAAACGTCCAACTGGAAAGTTTGGGGCCACGAGAAACGTCTAAGAGAAAAGTTTTAAAGCACACCAAACGCCCCTTATTAATGATTGCCTATAAAAGCAAACGTCTAACATGGAAGCTCCACTGTGAAAACAAACGTCCAGGAGCTAAGCTTGGAAGTCAAGTAAACATCTATCTGGGAAGCTTGAGGCCACGTGAAACGTCCAAGAGTTAAGCTTTAAAGCATACCAAACGTTCTCTATTGAAAATTGCCTATGAAAGCAAACGTCCAGAAGCTATGCTTGGTATCCAAGCAAACGTCCAACATGGAAGCTCCATTGTGAAAACAAACGTCCTGGAGCTATGCTTGGAAGTCAAATAAACGTTCCAGAAGGAAGCTTAAGTTTTTAAGGAACGTCTTATAGTTATGCTTTGAATCCAAACAAACGTCCCAGAAGAAAGCTTAGGAAAACAACAAACTTCTTTAAGGAAAGCTTTATGTACCCAAAAACGTCCAACGTGAAAGCTTCCTCAATAATTTGATTTTTTCCACATATCACCCAAACTACTTTCTCACATATCTTACAATAATCAACCTAACATCAACCCATGCAACAAATCTTTAAAAGTATATAGAATTGTTATTTTATAATATACACTTATTTTTAATATAATTTTAATAATAAAATCGTAATCATATTTATTAATGACAAAATATTTTTTTAATAGAATCATATTTTAATAGAATCACAATTTTTTATTAGTTTACAAATAATTCTCATAGTTGTGAATTGATCTCACTTAGACTATTTGTCCAATAGAAATGGCCTCATTTTTTAGTGAATCAAAGTAGAGGTGCATATCAAAGTAGAGGTGCATATTTTTTAGAGAATCAAAGTAGAGGTATGCACCTCTACTTTGATTCACTATATGCACCTCTACTTTGATTCACTAAAAAATGAGGTCATTTCTATTGGACTAAAAAATGAGGCCATTTAGGTCGAGGCTGGACTCATTACCTACATTTGTTGGGACTTGTCTTAGAATCTTATCAAGGCTTTACTGCTACTCGCTAGTCTTATACATATATATATATATATATATATATATATATATATATATATATATACTTTGAAAACATTTTATGTTTAAGTCTTTTCGGTTGGTGGATATCTTGGCTTGCTTAACTTTTAACTCTAAGGACATCTAAGAATCAAACATACTACATGGATCAAGAAATAAATCACTTAGGTCATATAATCGTGCATTTCGATAGTGCGTGCCATTTTCGAAAATCAACAAGTGATTTTGTAAAACATGATATGCGCAACAATTTATAAATGATCACAACTAGCAGCACATAAGTCGAAATAACATGAAACTAGTGGCATGTGATTCCTAAGACATAGATCTAAAGCTCTCAAGAACAACTTAGAATCAGACAAGTTCATTATCCACATGATAAATCAACAAACATTCACATAAGGGTGCAGTAAAAAACATTCAAACAGGATGGCAGTATTTTGAGGATAACCCGAGCTACAGTCATGATAAAAATATGAATCTGGTACTCATAGAAAGGTAAGAAATAGAGATACAATTTTTGTGAAGACAACTTTAGAAAATTCTGACATCGCCACAAAGATAAATCAACAAACATAGCTGCAGTCCGGAAAGGAAAAGAACAACTTACAGCACTTCAGTAATTCCAAGATAACAGGAGCTACAAACATGATATTACTGAAATTCAACAACCCTAAGTTAGCTAACTCAATTTCCTACAACTTTTTTGAGGACTCCATTGGCAAAATATGACATTATCAATGAGGTTAAGTAATAAACATTCAGTTCACAAAACAGTCCGGAGAACTACTTTTCGAATGGGTAGCACTTTAGTAAAATGGCAACAACTCAAGCTACACAACTCCAATTTATACCAATTTGAAACCTACAGAATCTACACATGGAATTATATTTATAAACACGAAAAATGTTATTCAAATTAATTTCTCGAATCAAAATAAATATAGCATATTACAATCTCTATTATTCGGAGGGCCAACGCCTTGATTTCTGATCAAACGTCGAAATATCCCAAGAACACGAATCCTTGGTCTTCGTCGCAAAGTAGACCTTGGATCTTCTCCACGCCGGTTTTGAGTTTACTCACGTTATTCAGAGGCTTTGCAGCTTGTTTCCGGATTTAACGCCAGTCTTGAGGTTGAACGCGCTTGAATCTTACTTCGAATCTTCAAAAACGCCTTTGAATCTTCAAGGACACTTGAATCTCGTCGAGAGAATTCTCTAGAGCTCTTGAACTTGAATATGAATTATGAAGTGTTTTTTTGTTACATTAGGGAGAGCCCCTATTTATAGGTGTAGGAGGGAGAACCTTACCAAATTTAAGAATTGTAGGACGCGATTTGATTGGTTCATGATGATTCACATAAGATCTTTTAGATCTACCTAGATCTCCCCAAGACCTTCTAGAAGACATGTGATTTATTACCAAGAAATATGATTTGACACTTGGCAATATTTGATTGGTCAAGAATTAAAATAATAAAATATCAATTAAATAATTATTTAAATTTAGGAATTAAATTTATGAAAATTCCTAAAATATAAATAGAAAATATGACTTGATTTTTAATAAATTAATTTCCACGTGCCGCCATTTGATTGACCACAATTTTTATGTATCTTCAAGAACATTTGGTACGCTTTAATGTTTAACTCTTGGACATTTTGCGTGGCCTCAAGCTTTTCAATTAGATGTTTACTTGAGTTCCAAACTTAGCTCCTGGACGTTTGTTTTCACAGTGGAGCTTCCATGTTTGACGTTTGCCTGGCTTCCAAGCTTAGCTTCTGGACGTTTGCTTTCATATGCAAGCTTTGATAAAGGACGTTTTGTATGTTTTAAAGCTTAACTCTTGGACGTTTCACATGGCCTCAAGCTTTCCAGTTAGACGTTTAGCAGCAGAATAAGCTTGCAATTTAAAAGTTTTAAATGTGTTGCCCCTTCTCATTTAGACGTTTCTCTTCAGAGTCGGGCTTCGCATTTGGACGTTTCTTTTGCTTCCAAGCTTTTCTCTTGGACGTTTTTTTTCACAGTCGGGCTTCTTTGCTGGATGACATTCGTCATATTTACGTGCATTTTATAGTGATTTTCGTGTCCGTTTCGTCATAGTTTGGTATATAATTAGTTATTATTTAATTAATTATTATATAGTTATTATTTATTTAATTAATTTTATTAAACTATGATGAGGTGTTGTATTTTGAGTTCTGACAGGAAATAGGTTCGAATTAATTTTTGGAGTCGAAAACGCTTAAAACGGACGAATTACGAATAGGAGTCAAGTATTGGAATATGCCCAATTGCACAGCCCATTGAAGGTCCACTACATAGTAGCACAATAAGAATAAGTGGCCCAATTGAAATTAGTTTGTAATTGGGTTAGCCCAAAAGCAACTAAGTGAGGGTATAAGAGTCATTTCAGCATTGTGTCTTCTTCTTCACCACACCACGCCATCATGCATTCACGCCACCACCATCCGCCATAACTGCTGAAACTCGCCACCAAGCCGGACCACCTCGACCATCGCAGGACCGCCGGAGCTTCGACCAAAGAATAGAGCGTCGTTGAGGAGAGAAAACCGAGAGGGGCTGCTTCTCCCCGTCACCTCCGCGCTGATGGACGCCATGGCCGGAATTTGACCGGAGCTCGCCATGTCCGGTGACCTGGACGTATTTCATCACCAAGAGTCGACTGGAACGCCGGAAAACCGACCAAGAGAATATATACAAGCTAAAACTGAATAGTTCGAGCTATTTTTGGTGCCCAGGTACACACGGGTCGTGTGAGCCCAAGACACGGCTCGTGTCACTCCGACGGGTCGTTAATCATCCTCTCAACTTTGTCACACGACTCGTGTGACCCTGGGCGCGACTTGTACAGATTTTACGCGTTTTTTCTATTTTTTGGGATTTTTCGACTTATTTGGACTAGGACTCGACCTCAACTTTATATACAACCCTTGGACACGTTTTTGGAGGAGTCTTGGACATATTTTTGGAGATCTTTGGAGGCTGGAAACACGAGCAAGACGAGGGAGAAACCCGAGAAGAGAAGATCGACAGAGCCGAATAAGCTTTTTCTTTCTTTTTCTTTTCTTCTTTCGAACTCAATGTTTTATATCTATTTTTCTTATTTTGAAATCATGTCTCTAGGCTATATTTATATTAGATTCTAGGATTTGTTAGTACTCGGATTGATTTATGATTTAGTTTTTATTTATTTCATTCCGGTTTATCTTTCGTTTATAAATTTCTTGTGCTTATTATTATTGTGTGAGTAGGCGGCCGCTATGAATTCATATTTGTAATTGATTTGAGACCGAGAGGAGATAATTGATTGCTAGAATTGAGAAATTTATAACATAAGAGAATAAATAGACCGAGAGGTTGATAGGACCTTGCGAGAGAATAAAAATTCTAGGAACTTATGGGAGTTAGTTGTTCATCTTGAGACCGACAGAAGATAGATAACAATTAATATCTACGATTTAACTTGTTCGAGAGAAAGCTTGGAAATCAATTTAGCGATTATCTCTACGATTGATAAACTTAAATAAGGTTTGTTTGAATATAAAAGTTTCATGAATAAATTCCGAGGAACGCGTAGCCTAGAATCTATCTTTTATATCGTGATTTATTTTTATTACTTTAGGTAATTTAGCTCTTAGTTTAATCTCTTAGTTTATAATCATCATCCCAGTTTGTTAGTCTAAATAATATTTAATCGTCATTATTTTAGTACTTAATTAATTTAACTTTAATCTCTTTGGAATACGACCTTGCTCGCCACTACCTATAGCTACACCGTACACTTGCGGTTAGCGAAAATAATTAGCGAACACTGGACGTTTCTTTGGCTGCCAAGCTTAGCTTCTAGACGTTTCTTTGACTCTCGAGCTTTGTTGTTAGACGTTTGAATATATTTTTTTCCATTAACATTTTTTACCACAAGGATATTTTTGTAAATTTACAATTTTTTAATATTTTTTTCGGGCGACAAGTAGTAATTTGGGGCGACAAATAACAACACCCTTCATAAATAGTTCAATTTAGTTACATATAATTATATTATTATTTTTGTTTGTATTTATAATAAATATGTGAAACATTTAGATTATATAAAAATAAAATTGATGTTATAGTTTTAAAATATTAATTAAAAATAAGAGTATATATTAATTATAAAAATAAGTGGGAAACATGTAGGACCCATAAAAAAGAAGTTTATAAAAGTTTGTTATTGTTGGAGGTTTATATGTGTAGGAGTAAGAATGAAATTTTGAATGATGTGGCATATTGGAAAAAGATAAAGGAGATTTGTGAAGGAGGGTTATTAGAGATGCTCTTACCACAAAGATTATTCTATGTTCACGGATTTACGCACATCTTACTCCTCAAGTATAGAGGGAACATTATAAAATAAAAAATAAAAAGAAAGAAAGAAAAAAAGTATAGAGGGAACATTTATATTAATTATATATCTAAGTGTGGGGAGCGAAATTTTACTTAAAAATAATTTTTGTAAACACAAAATATAGAGAAAACACGGATAAATAAATTTCTTTTGTGGGAGCGTCCCACCACCTTCATAACCCTTTCATTAGTGAATAGTTGCGTCCCACAGCGTATAGTTTGGATTTACACGTGAAAAGCTACTTCTTAATTAACTTAAAAACACTATACTCAACTTCACTAACTACTTTTTTTGCCAAACTCGTGGACTTAGAAGCCTCTCTTGGATCCTTCTAGGCTAGACAACACTTATTCTAGGTGTTCAACAATTAATTACAAAAGGAAATTAGTCTCCAAGCTTACAACAAAGTAGAAACGCACGTTTTGTAAGCTTGGATTCAAAATCTATGCAAAAGAAAACTCACGAACTCTCATAATAAACAATATATTTCAATGATCTCTATACTCCCAACATATTCTACTCTTCGAGAATATAATAAAAAGTATTTTTCTCACCAGGTTGTTGTTTGTGACCACATAATGAAATATTCTTTAGTTGCAAAGATTTTCTAGATACTCCAGATCTTCAAAATCTTCCCAAGGAATGTGTTTATCAGTATGATCTTCATATACACGGACTTTCTAAAATTGATGAAATAATGCATTTTTTCCTTATATGCGAGATTCTTCAAATTTGACTGAGTCTTCAGCATTTCTTCTTCAGTAGATATCCTTCCAATCTTCTGTTGGGTTATTCTAGGAACGTCGTCGATACCACATCCAAATCTAATAAATTAGATCATAACGCAGCAGAATTCATAGTTAGGATCAGGACTTATGGTTTAAAATTTTGTCAACTCTAAGACGTTTTTGATTTTCATTGATGGAGATCATCTGAATCTTGACGAGTCGCATGTGTCGGGATCGCCGGGTCGCGTGAGTGCTGTCCTTTGTGTGTGTCGCGGTCAGGCGCTGCTTGTGGTGTGCGCGTGTGCGTCGCGGTTGGGCGTATGTTATCTGTGAACGTGTCGCGGTCGAGGCGTCGGGTGTGTGACATCGTACGGGTCTCTAGTGGTGCTCCGATGGCTGCGACTTCGTGCAATGGCGGAGGCGATGGACTTGGTGATGGCCGGTTATCGCCTCTCCAAGAGTGGTGATGATCGAACAATCTCTAGGGTTGAATATATTCGTTGGGATGTGAAAAACGAGACCTTATGTTCTTCTGTCATATGACATCTACGCCTAGTTCGAGTAGTCTTAGTGGTGCAACTAAACAGTTTTGGGATCAACAAGGATCGCAGCTAATGTGAAAGTTACAAATTTATCTATGAAATAACCTATGTTAAGGTAGAAGACTTACGGTTTAATATTTTTTCGACTCTGAGACCTTATAGAATTCTGTTTTTGGAAATCGTGTGAACCACAAAGTCCGTTGAGCAGTCGGACTTGGCCTCGTCGAAACTTCCCGGGTTGCTTGCGTGCGGTTGAGAGCAGGCGGGTTGCGATTGGCGTCGAGAAAAACGTCTCGGGTCGTCTGGGCGTCTAGCTGGTCGCGGGAACCTCGCGGGTGCACGACGTCGCTGGAACGGGTCACTGGCCTGGGCGCGGGATTGTCGCAGGTCGCAGCGGGTTGCGTCGCTAAGAGCCGGGAGGTCGCGTCATTTGGGTGTTGCGAGAGAGCGGGTCGTGTCAGGACGTCTTCGGTGAACTTGGGTCGTCTCGTGGCGGTGGTGTTGGGCGGCCGACGGTGGTCTGGGGCTCGGGTGCTAGACTATCTCATATTTGAATATGTGATAAACTGGGCTTGCGCCCCGACCACAATTCGATAGGCGTAGTGACCACTGACTTCGATAGAACAAGGTTCAGAATGTACGTGGCTGTTTCGAGAGCCATTCTAACCGTTTTCCTTAGTGAGGGCTTATTAGTCGGAATAAATCATTTCTAGCACACTCGCGCGCCTACGCCTCTTGGTCGTGAACGGCTGCTTAGCCATCTTACCTTCTAAGCAAGACTCACATGTAGGGTAGGATTGTTCTAATGGATCTAAAGACCCATTAGATACCAGCCTTCGAATCATACTAAGGTTCATATGTCCAAGTCTAAGGTACCAGAGATATGTTTGATTCATTTCTGAATGTTCCTTCCTCTTAATTGATTTAGTCAATGTGTTATTTAGTTCCTTTTGTTGGAGTGTGGGAGTGTTTTGTTTAAGAACATATAAATTTCCTACTAATAAGCCCTCACTAATGAAACGGTTTGCATAACGAATAACAACATTGTCACTAAACGTAAATGAAAAACCATCCATAATGAATTTAGAAACCGAAATAAGATTCTTTCAAAATGAAAGAACAAATAAACAATGTCTCAAAACCAAACTACTAGTAGAAAATTCTACTGTAACGTCTCCCACTGCAATTGCTGCCACTTTCGTAGCATCACCTATGTAGATGGTAATCTCTCCTCCCTTGAGCCGTTTGGTTTTCTAGAAACCCTGCAAAGAATTGCAGACATGACAGTGGCTCTATTATCTACGCACCCGATACTGGCAGACACAACTGCTAAACATGTTTCTATGACAAAAAGAATAGGAATTACCTTTCTTTCCCTTCTTGGGGCAGTTGGTCTTCCAGTGCTCTGACTTCCCGCAACGGTGGCACTTACCCTTCGGCTTCATCACTCCAAATGGTCCAGTTGCCGAAGCGACAGCGGGCATAGGCGTTTTTCTAGCCTTTTTAGCGGACCGCTTCTTCTTCTTGAATCTTTTAGGCCCAGATGTCGAAGGACCAGCCTGCTCCGCCACAAGCGCATGCGAATTATGTTGAAAAGTCCCTCCTCCGCTTGGAGTTCTTCGAGAAGTTCCGCCAATGTTAGCAACATTTTAGTCATGTTGTAGTTAGGCGAAATGGATCAAAAGTCTTAGACATTGAATTGAGGATAATATCAACCTGAGTTTACCTGACGATTTGTCCTCTTAGGACCTCTGCTTAGCTGGGATGACATTCAAACAACAACAATAAGCTTTAAAGAGTGGTGGTGGAGTGTATGTTCTCTGGATCACAAGATATTTCTGAAGCTAGAATTCAACTGACTACTTATATACCCTGATAAATTTAGAAAGAAAAGAACTCTGTGCATTTCAAAATGTGTGGAAGCTGAACAAAGCCATTGTCAACAAAGCTATGAAGGATTGGTTGGAATTCAGTAATTTGCACAAGAGGAATGTTGTTGGGTCTTGAGGGTGTTGGAATCTGTGACGATCTCGTTATTTACAAGTCACGAATTTAATAGCGAACGTAAACCTACGCGCAGCAGATCTAAAGGTTTGACGTAGAGAACTTACAGCTTAAAATTTATGGCGATCTGGCTGATCTTCCGGATGGCCGTACACAGCACACCAATGAATCAGATCACACGAACAGAACTTCTCGGGCTCACATGCAATCGGGTCGTGTGGTGTCGGGCTCGTTTGGGTCGTGTAGATCGGATCTGCCGGGTCGCAGGCTTCGCCGGTTCGTCCATCGCGGGTCGCGTGGATCTCGCCGGTTTGGTTGAGGTTGCCGGCGGCTCGCAATTTGCGGCGGTTGGTCGTGATCGGCTCCGACTGATTCACGGTTGGCGGGTCTCGGGCTCAGGCTCGTGATTCGTCAACTGTTGTAGAAGATTAATTGGTCTCGATAACCTATGGATCTTCTACTGTATTACTCAATACACCTTTTTCAACTTGTACCAGTGGAGGAATAAAAAGAAGATAAAGCTCGAATGGTATATAGAGAGAGAGAGGGCGGCGCGCACGAGTCGTTTGTATGGGATTATCTATCTCTTCTCATGAGCTTAATGATGTATATATAGAGCTATAGTAGGGACCCTTAGGAGATTAGGAATAAGACTTCTTAATTAATTAGACTAACTGTGGACCAAGCCACTCCTCTAATTAATTAAATAATATTAATGAGACACCAACATTATATTATTGCACTCCCTTTTCCTAGCACAAATTACATTTGAGACTCCAATAATAATTACTCGATTTACCTCCCCACGTTTAAGATATAATGTCCATTAATTAATTCGATTACTCACAATCGAGAATTAATTAATTTATTATTATTTCACCGAAGTTAGCGCTCGTTCATCACATTCTTATTATGCCGGAATTTAATCCACCTGCAGGGTTTAGCATAACAATCCTTCATAAACTCACTCCGGGGACATCATCAAACTAACGCACATGGTGACCGTAAATATTCTAACAACACATCTTATGTATAATAATATTATCCAAAACAATAAGAATATTGATCTAGTGAACTGAACATCACCCAAGTGAATCAAAGCAATATATACTATATATATCTGCCTGTTTAATATCTTACGGGTTAAGAGAATGTAGTAATTAACCGAGGCCTAGTTCATTTACAACGATCAGTATAAAATGAACTTCTCCTCTCTGGGATCTTGTTCAATACATAAATGTACTAGTGCAACTACTCAATCAAGACAAACTGTACAGTTGACACTACAACCATTCGGATGGGGTGTTCATGTTCATCTAGGTTGTGAACAACTATTCTTGTTCGCAAGTAACTAATAGAGTGATCTTCGGTTCGCCCGATGACGAGTGCAGAACAACAGAACTTAGAACTTGTTTAATCTAACACGATTCTCATTCATAAAGGACAAATGTGTAATAACATGCAAAGTCAAGCTTTCAGTATATAACACTGACAGAAGGAAGTTAGATGACTAGCTTATTAGGTTAAGTGGTTTATTATCTTTCCTTTTTTTTTTGTTTGGTGTTGTCAGTTTATCTTTTGTTATTCTTCTACGTCGTATTCCGAAGGCCTCAATGTGCTATATTTGCCTTTATATTATATCTAGAAGGGATTATTAGTTTTATGTTCGAGGTCACTAGTCGAGTGGTTCTATGTTGTTGCTTTTGGTTTGTATGGGCTAGTTGGCCATCGGATGTAAACTTTCATTCCTATATATATATTTTTTTTGGTTGTAGCACTCTTCACTTGGACCTGTAGGTCACGAGTTCGAGTCATCCAGAGATTAAATGAGGAATCACTAAGCCAAATACGATGTGGGTTCAGGTGATGTGCGCTAAATATAACTTGCGCCCGAAAGAGATGGCTGGTGAGTTCTTGTTTCCTAAAGGGTCGGTGTGTTTAAACGCCTTAGCTAAAGTTTGGCCACATGTAAGAAGGGGTGCTCGTTGGGCCTTGGGGAGTTGAAGTCACGCACGGTTCTGGCTAGATATGTGGCTCACCGGGCGAGAGCCTTTGATAAACGTGGCAACCGGGCGCATACCGGCGGAGCAGATTCACGCTCCTGTGGCGGAGTTCGTCACGACGGCGGGTGAATGGTGGTGGGCGAAGTTCGAGGATCTTTTGCCGGCCACAACCTTGCTGCTAGTCGCGGCTGTCCTGCCACCAAAACCCTCGACAAGAGTTGACCGTTTGGTCTGGGGATACACGTCGAACAGCAATTTCCCAACGAAGACGGCTTACGAAGCTTTGACGCGGGTGATCACCGAAAACACCCGCCCGCTGTGGAGAGCAATATGGAGGGCGCCAGCGGCCCAACGTGTACGGCAGTTTTTGTGGTTGGCGTGTCGAGACCGCCTATTCACCAATATGGAACGGGTTCATCGGCACATGGCTGGGGATGTAGCTTGTTATTTCTTTGGTCAGCCGGAGTCGACTTCCCACGTGCTACGAGATTGTGCTAACGCGAGCAGTATTTGGACGGTGGTGATTCCGACTGCTATCCGATGGGAATTTTTTGCTCAGGAGCTTAGGGAGTGGATAGGGTCGAATTTGATGGGTTATGGACAGGAGGTGCCGGCGGAATGGGCGACCATGTTTTCCATAACGTGTTGGCGCATTTGGCATTGGAGGAATAGGGCCATTTTCTCGAATGAGTTTTTGTCTCTTGGGGCAAAGGTTTAAGATATTAGGCAGCGTGCGGACCGTTATGTGCGCACAACGTCTTATGAGGCCGCGTTGGGTATCCGGGATCGCTATTATGAGGAGATTTTGATTCACTGGTCACCTCTCCCGGTGGGCTGGATTAAAGTTAATACGGATGGCGCTCTTTGTACAGCTTCTGGGAGGGGTAGTGCAGGAGGACTAGCACGGGACTCGAATGGTCGCTGGCTTGGCGGTTTCCTTATGAATGTGGGTTTTTGTTCTATCACTTGGGCGGAATTGTGGGGTCTTTTTCAAGGACTCCGACTAGATTGGGAGTTGGGAACACGATAAGTGTTGGTGGAAGTGGATAATAGCAGTGTCATAGCCATGGTCACGGGGACTGATGAGAATCTTGGTCTCTATGGAACTCTTATTCAGGCCATTCGTGAGTTATTAAGCCAGGAGTGGTGTGTTCGTTTGTCCCATATCTATCGGGAAGGGAATTTCTCGGCCGATAAGTTAGCTTTGCTAGCTACTGATGTTCCGGTTGGTTATCATCGACTTCTGACCCCGCCGCAGGACCTTGGCCATTAGCTGAATCATGATGTTTTAGGTGTGGCTCACCCACGCCGTGGGCTCTAGTATCCGTTAGGCTTAGGCCTCTTATCTTATTCACCAGCCACGACTACACTATACCCACATATATACCTTCATACCTGTCCATCAATCTTCTCCCTTTCCCCCATATATCAATCACTGCCGACTCCCTTCCATGGCAGACCAGTACCACCAACCACAACCCAGCCCAGAACCCACGCACCACAACCACCACCAACCCGACCCGCCACCCCAAATGACCCACGACGACGACCGAGAAAAACCCCCCAAGAAGGTAAGCGGCTACGGGTTCCCCCCCTACGTCCGCCGCCGCGAAACCCTCTCCAAGGCCGCCGCCATCATCCTCCTCCTAGCCGCCACCACCGTCCTCATCCTCTGGCTGGTCTACCGCCCCCACCAACCCAAGTTCCACGTCATCTCCGCCGCCCTCCAGCAGCTCAACGCCACCTACTCCCCCACCCCGTCAGTCTCCGCCGCCGTGCAGCTGACGGTGGTCGCCCGCAACCCCAACCGCCACGTGGTCCTCCTCTACGACAACCTCTCGGCGCTCGTGTCATACCTGGGCCAGCCCATCACCCCGCCGGCGCCCCTCCCGCCGCTCCGCCACGGGACGAAGAGCACGGTGGCGCTCTCGCCGGTGCTGGGCGGCGGAGGGGCGGTGCCGGCGCCGCCGGAGCTGGTCGGGCAGCTCCTGGCGGCGCCGGACGGCGGGGTAGCGGGAATGAGGCTGGTGATTGATGGGAGGATTAGGTATAGGGCGGACGGGCCCACGTTTAAGAGGGGGTGGCGCGGGGTGCGCGTGAGGTGCGATCTGGTGGTGGGGCGGCTCACGGTGGGGTTCGTCGGGCAGCTGCCTCTGCTTAAGTCTCCGCCGTGTGATGTCGACGCGTGAGTTTCGGAGGGGAGTTGATTAAGTGAAGATTATATGTATTCTGTTTGAACTACTCAATTTTCTTGTGATTATATGTGTCTCTACTTGTTTACCAGTCTATGTAATAACTTTGAAAATTAATGGAGATATATAGGGGATTTAATTTTTTGTATGTCATGCATTTTTTTTATGATGTGTGTTAGTTTTAATGATTAATGTGATCCAGAGAGAGTGATTTGTGATTGCGGGGTTTGAGCATATAGGCGATAGCTAGTCGTGTGTGTGGTGACTTGTTGAAGAAATTGCAAAGGAAAAAGAGATAACTTGGAAGGTGGTAAGGGCATTGATTCTTAATTTGTGTGTTTGTATGTATGTGGAGGAGTATTGTTGTTGACGATTGGCGATGTCTTTGTAGCCCTAGTATTATATTCTCTGGTAGTACTGTCGGCCATCGAATCTATATGCTCCGTAGCTATTAGTTTGTACTTTATAGTGGTATTTCAATACACGGATTTTTTTCTCCTAATTATTGAGATGTTTTTATATAATAGTACAGAGCCCGTGCGATGCACGGGTGCACAATTTTAAGGCTATTTATCCAGACTTATAATTATATACATGAATACAGAAAAATGTACGAGATATATATAGTACGTGACCAGTGCGAGGTACGGGATATATTTATTTGAGGAATACTATATTATAAGATGCAATATTCAATTAAAGTTTTATAATACGCAGGAAAATTATACAATAAGATAGTATTCGACAAACAGACAATCATATATTATTAAAGACCACCTTGTACACAACATTATGAGTTTGATTTTCCATACAATAATAATAAGATTTTTTGTAAAAAGATAAGAAGGAATTTTCAATCTACACAAAGTTTAAACATTAGATGTATTTACGTAAATCAATGACTATATAGACAACTAAACCCTTCAATTTAGGCTTGACATCTACTTTATTTATGGGTGACGTAAAATAAGGATTTAATTTTGACCGATTAAATCTTTATTCATAGGCTTGACATATAAAACTGATTTGATGGGATTTTCTTAACTAAACCGATGCTATGGGATAAAACAAATCTATACTTACCTTTGACTTTTCCAGCAAAGGTAAAAAAATCGGTTCTGATTTTTATCCCATAACAGATCTTTAATGTCAAGCCTATAAATACCAAAACAAATCTGTAATTAATATCATTCTATTTCCACCAAGCATTAATTACCTTTGACTTTTCTGCCTACTATTTCTAGAATAGGATGACTTTTTATATAAGTACAGATTTCATATAATGCAAAGACTGAGATCATAAAAAAGAATCCTAAAAACTGAAACAATATATTTGCATAATTTAAGGCCATTAAGAAATCGAACTCTAAACCAGATTTGATTTTCAGAATATGTTTTTTCATTTCGAATTCCATACAAAATGGAATTCTTTCCAACCAATAGATGTCATATCAAATATTAACTCTTAACTATTAGACTATTAGTACATACCGAGCAAATTATGTACTGATTTTAGAAAGTTAAAATGATTCATGTTAGGTAATTTTACATTTTATGCATGTTGAACTGTGGGTTTTAAATATTGTTTCATAGAATGTAAAAGTGTATTATATTATTTTTGAGATGTTGAATTTGAAAATTAATAGAATTCTTCTTCATAGGAATTTTAAATGTAACAATATTCTTTGGTATACACTACTAATAAAATCTATATTTAAAGTTTATACTTTTTTTTTTTTACCTGAAAAAATTCCTTAATTTAAGGAATCATATATCTTCAATCAGTCCACATCTATATACATTCTTCACAATTTTAAATCTTGAATTTGATGAGAATTCGTATCTATGAGTGCAAAATATAGTTTAACAAATTAATTTTTTATTATTATTCCAGCCATATTTCTTTATACGATTTCTTGTGAAAATACAAAAGTAAATTCTTAATTTTAAATCAGCCGTACATTAAAAAGTACAAATTTCTTGAAATTACAAAAATAGTTTTTTACTTTTAAACAGACGTAAATTTAAATCAGTTATACAAAAGTAATATTTGTTTACCATTTAAATATTAAATCAGCCGTAATTAATGTTGTTTGTTTTAGTTGCCACGATTTTCTCCAAATCTATAGTAATATAAAGAGGTTGTTGGAATAATACAAAAATAGTAACTTTGACTTTAAAATTAATGTGTTGACTTACTATTAGTAGAAATTTTGAAAAAAGCACATGTGAATCTTTAGAAATCAAATTTAAGGGAGATATCCCAAAAAATGTGGAGATTCTTAAGGTAACAAATTTGGAGATTATTAAGGTAACAAATTTGGATATACTTATGCCAAAATTTAATTCATTTCATAAATACGAATCTCATTTTTATTGGTAACAAATTTGGAGATTCTTGTGCCAAAAAATTGAAATTTTGAATTGAGATATCCCAACAACTACGAACTTTTTTTCCATTCAAATTAATGTTTCAAATCAAACAAAAAATTGTTCCGAGAATAATGGATGTTGTATTAAATATTGATAAACTCCAATCCTCTATAAATTATTAATATTTGTGCATTTTGTGTGTAAATATATTGTTTTTTTTTTCTAAATAATACTAAATTACCTTATTTTAGGACCTAAATCCTAACTTCTTTTCTATTTTTTGGTGGTTTATATTCTTTAATTGAAATAATATTTGACTTATTTGATTAAAACAACTTATTTTCTTTAGGAAATAAATTTAAGTGAGATATCCCAAAAAAATTTAAGATTCTTAAGGTAACAAATTTGGAGATTCTTATGCCAAAATTTAATTCATTTCATAAATACGAATCTCATTTTTATAGGTAACAAATTTGGAGATTTTTATGGCAAAAATTAAAATTTTGAATTGAGATATCCCAACAATTATGAATTTTTTTTTTTCCATTCAAATTAATGTTGTAAATCAAACAACAAATTGTTCCGAGAATAATGGATATTATACTAAATATTGATAAACTCCAATCCTCCATAAATTATTTATATTTATGAATTTTGTGTGTAAATATATTGATTTGGTTTTCTTAGATAATAATAACTTACATTATTTTATGACCTAAATCCTAACATCTTCTCTATTTTTTGGTGGTTTATATTCTTTAATTGAAATAATATATGAATTATCTATATATATCTAAAAAGGTTGATGTAAAAATCATTTTTAGAAACTTAAAATAAATTGAGTTGACTTTTGACTTTCTATTTATGTAATCTCAATCAAATTTTGAAAAAAAAAAAATCGTGAATAGGATTATGTAATTGGTATTCCCATTAATTAAGTATCAGATCCCATTAATTAAGCAAATCTGTTACGAAAATACACAAATTCCGTTAATTAAGGCATTATATATTTCCTTTTTTTTAGGGATGGATATACCTTTAACGTGATAAGATATATATACATGTGATTGCATATTTTGTTGTTGCATCCCAAAAATCATGGTATTTAAAATGTATCCAAATACAATCCATAATTATCTTATTACTTTTGTTAATAAAAAATTGTATAAAAGGATATTCACTACCACCATTACAACTCATCATTCACGAGTTCAGTGAAAAAAAAATATAGAGAATAATTTTTCATCGCATATACAATATAATGCTTCCAGGCTGGGGTACACTTGATATATAATGCTTCCAGATTGGGGTACGTTAACAAAAGAAACAAACCTTTTTTTTGCAACAAACCTTTTTTTGCGTCTGAGAGCAGTCCGCATTATTGAAACCCATCACGAACGGGAGAGCTATAACGCATTTTCATGATGAACAGGTAATATTTGCCTTCGTTATTTTAATTTTATATAATTTAGAAAATTATTTTAATTAATATTTATAACAAACCTTTTTTGCGTCTGAGAGCAGTCCGCATTATTGAAACCCATCACGAACGGGAGAGAGCAGTCCGCATTATTGAAACCCATCACGAACGAGAGAGTTGTAACGCATTTTCATGATGAACAGGTAATATTTACCTTTGTTATTTCAATTTTATATAATTTAGAAAATTATTTTAATTAATATTTATAACAAACTTTTTTTGCATATGAGAGCAGTCCGCATTATTGAAACTCATCACGAGCAGGCTGGGGTACACCTGATATATAATGCTTCCAGACTGGGGTACGTTAACAAAAGAAACAAACATTTTTTTGCGTCTGAGAGCAGTCCACATTATTGAAACCCGAACGGGAGAGCTATAACGCATTTTCATGATGAACAGGTAATATTTACCTTTGTTATTTCAATTTTATATAATTTAGAAATTATTTTAATTAATATTTATAACAAACCTTTTTTGCGTCTGATAGCAGTCCGCATTATTGAAACCCATCACGAACGGGAGAGAGCAGTCCGCATTATTGAAACCCATAACGAACGGGAGAGCTGTAACGCATTTTCATGATGAACAGGTAATATTTACCTTTGTTATTTCAATTTTATATAATTTAGAAAATTATTTTAATTAATATTTATAACAAACCTTTTTTGCGTCTGAGAGCAGTCCGCATTATTGAAACCCATCACGAACGGGAGAGCTGTAACGCATTTTCATGATGAACAGGTAATATTTACCTTTGTTATTTCAATTTTATATAATTTAGAAAATTATTTTAATTAATATTTATAACAAACCTTTTTTGCGTCTGAGAGCAGTCCGCATTATTGAAACCCATCACGAACGGGAGAGCTGTAACGCATTTTCATGATGAACAGGTAATATTTACCTTTGTTATTTCAATTTTATATAATTTAGAAAATTATTTTAATTAATATTTATAACAAACCTTTTTTGCGTCTGAGAGCAGTCCGCATTATTGAAACCCATCACGAACGGGAGAGCTGTAACGCATTTTCATGATGAACAGGTAATATTTACCTTTGTTATTTCAATTTTATATAATTTAGAAAATTATTTTAATTAATATTTATAACAAACCTTTTTTGCGTCTGAGAGCAGTCCGCATTATTGAAACCCATCACGAACGGGAGAGCTGTAACGCATTTTCATGATGAACAGGTAATATTTACCTTTGTTATTTCAATTTTATATAATTTAGAAAATTATTTTAATTAATATTTATAACAACCCTTTTTTGCGTCTGAGAGCAGTCCGCATTATTGAAACCCATCACGAACGGGAGAGCTGTAACGCATTTTCATGATGAACAGGTAATATTTACCTTTGTTATTTCAATTTTATATAATTTAGAAAATTATTTTAATTAATATTTATAACAAACCTTTTTTGTGTCTGAGAGCAGTCCGCATTATTGAAACCCATCACGAACGGGAGAGCTGTAACGCATTTTCACGATGAACAGGTAATATTTACCTTTGTTATTTCAATTTTATATAATTTAGAAAATTATTTTAATTAATATTTATAACAAACCTTTTTTGTGTCTGAGAGCAGTCCGCATTATTGAAACCCATCACGAACGGGAGAACGGGAGAGCTGTAACGCATTTTCACGATGAACAGGTAATATTTACCTTTGTTATTTCAATTTTATATAATTTAGAAAATTATTTTAATTAATATTTATAAATTTGTATCGTAGGATTCTTTCATTAAATGCATAATACGTTATCCGAATATGAGAGCAACAAACTTTATATAAACTGAGAGCAGTCTAATTTTTGTAAAATATGTAAACTTTAAACGTGTTTTATATATAAAATTTTATATACTTTTAAACATGTTAGTTGGGCAAAATTTAAGGATATATATATATGTGTGTGTGCTAACTTTAAGTATATATATTTTTCTTATAAAATAGTCTAGACAAAATTGAGGTAATTTCACATTTTTCAATAATAATATAAACTATTTTAATACTTTCACATATGTTATATAATAGTCTGCGTATTCTTAATGTCTTTTGGTTGTAACATTGTTAACACATATAATATTAGATACTTTTAAACAAATTTAGATATTTTTTTTTTGCTCATTCTTTAATATCTATGTGCATAAAAAGAGAATAAGATTTATAAAAAATTTTCCGGCAATATACTAAATGTTGGATAAAAATCTCATTTTATTTGTTATATAATATTTCGAGTTGCATTAATTTTGATTTGTATGTGTAAAATTGATAAATTAAGCGTATGAAAAGGAGCGTACGAATTACTGTAAGGATTTAAAAAATAAAAAATAAATCTAATTTTTGAATATTTTCTAAACGAATTTATGTCATAATTCGTCATAATTTTTCCACATCATGTCAATATTTATTTTATCTATACTAGGTAAAAGGGAAATCATTATCTCAATATTTATTCTATATATTCTAAGTAAATCTTCTCATCTATCTCAACGGTCCGCAGGTAGTATTTCATACTTTTCTATTCATAATCAAATATACCAAACCTTCACAAATTTTACTTCACAAAGAAAGTGTTCAATAATTTATAATTTTTTTTCCTTTTTGCAATCCATTTATTTTTATTACATATATATAAATTATATTATTTTTAATATTTCACACGTTAAACATTTCAGGAAAATATACCATCCTGTTTATTGTATTTTTGTGCTTATTTTCATGTGTTTTATGTGCTTTAGTTTAGTGTTTTTAGGTTCGTTTTAGTGTCGACCGGTCCATTTTATTGTGTTTCGTGCATTTTTATTCTCGTATAGTGTTTTTGTGGTTCGGCGTTCTTTTCTTGTCTTTTTGGTGTTGACTAGGTCCAAATTGTTCGTGTTTGGGAAGACGAGCCATTTCCGAGACATTTTCGAGCCGTCCGAACCATGTGCGAGCCACGCGAACCATTTCCGAGCATATATATTAATTGCACGGCGATATCGATTTGAACATTCCAAGACGAGGAGAGAAAGATTTGGGAAGCGTGGGTCGAAATTTCAAGTCAATCCGATGAGTGTGCGAGAAGTTAGGGTTAATCGAGCCTAAGGAGCCCAGTGCCCGCGAATTCTAGGATTCGAGCCCGCGAAATGCCCTTAGCCCGCGAGTCGCCCAGTGCCCGCGAGTTTCCGCCTTCGCGCCCTCGAAATCCAGCTGCGTCGCGAGTTTTCGTTACATGTTGCTTGCCCGCGAGTTCAAACATTCCGAGCCCGCGAAATGCCTCTTTGCCCGCGAGTTCGTCCAAGAGCGCACCAGGCCGCGAGTTTCTCCCCTCCGCGCGCGCGAATCTGCCTGCGAGCTCGCGAGTCCCCTTCCCAGCGTGCCCCGCGCGCGCGAGTTTCATGGCGAGGTCGCGAGTGTCCTACCCAACATGCGTCCGCGCCCGCGAGTTCACCCGCGAGGTCGAGAATACTCCTTCTCCTCGCGCCGCACCGTGCCTTCCTCGTGCCACACTCGTGCCATCCGTGCCCGCGACTCGCGAAACTGCCCGCGACCTCGAGAGTAGCTTAGTAAATGTGCGTGTTTTTAGTGTGTGTTTGAGGTGTAGCTATAAAAAGACATTGTGCTTTGTATTTTTGCAACAACCCTCATTTCCCAACTTTTAAGTTGGAAAATCCTCTCCATTTTCTCTCTTCTCTCTCCTCTTTTCTATATATTTTGGTTTGGAGCTTATGGATCAAGTTTTTCGGCGAATTTCCGGCGACATTGTTTCGAGTAAAGTTTCGAGCTTTTGACTCCGTTTCTCCTTTCAAGTACGTGTAAGAGTGGGTACTTCGTCTTAAGCCCCATTACTTCGTATATCTTTGTTTGCTTTTGCGAAAATTGATATTGTGCTTGTGTTGCTTGGAGGAAAAGATTGAATCTTTAGATCGTGAATGCTTGACTAAGTGTGCCTAGAAGTTGAATACTTGCTCGTCTTGTGCTAGAGTTTGGTTTAGCTTTTTGGTTTTAGCTAGCATGGCCGTGTTCGGTTATTTGCGTGTGTTTGAGCATAGAGACTCCGGCAAACCAAAATCCCTCTTTCCCCCTTGATTTCTCTCATGTTCTTGCGTGCTTAGTTAATTGTTTTCAATTGCTCTCATTTCGTAGATTAATTTAGCTTAAATTCAAACCCACAAATTGCGAGTAGAATGTTTAGGACCTTTTTGGTTGTGTGACTTTGACGACTAGGTAGTGAACGAAGCTCCGAACAGCCTTCCTTTGAGAACGACCCGAGTCGGGTAGCTCGGTTACCAAATGCCCAAAAACACTACAAACACATCCCGTGCATCGCACGGGCTATGCGCTAGTTAAATTAACAACTGCCATGATTTAAGGGCAAATTTAATGCTGCTCTATTTTTAGGAGACATTAAATGTATTTGGCGGGAAAAACTTGCTAAAAGTGTTAAATGGTTAATCTTTTAATATAATGATAGATTTGCCAAAACTTTTGAGGTAAGATCGTTTATTTTAAGTAAGTTCATGTGTAAAATACCATTCTTACTATGACAAAATTTTGTTTTTGGTCCACTTGGTTTATCTGTAAGAAAGGTACATCATGTTGGGTCATGGATGATGGGAAGCATTGAAAATGTGATGTAGAAGGAAAAACCGCACGAGAACCAGGGGCGGATCTAATAAAAAAAATTGGGAGGGGCTAAAGTAGTTGTTGGAATTGGATTGTGTTTATTAAAACTCGTGAAAATTTAATTTCATATCATTCATATATTTAGACAAGCCAAGTTAGAACGACTATTTTATTTTTTTATTAAACAAATCGGATAGATTAAATTTACACAAGTCGAGTTTGTGCTCATATTTTTGTTTATTTATTAAATAGTCTAGTTGATCCGACTCATTTACTAAACTATCACAAGCTTACACATGAGGTATTCAACTTAACTCGGCACGATTAACATTTTAAGAGGAACTATATAATTTTTAAATCTCTCTCACATATACAAACATATATATAGGCGTAAATTGCGTTTTAAAATTGACAAAATAATTGACAGGTTGCACTACAAAATACATAATTTCTTAATTTTAGTAGTTTAAATGCTCAACATTTTTTACACACAAAACTCATTGATAATTGGTTCAAAATGAACACAAATGCTATAATTGGTAGGCTGTCTAATTGTTAGACATATATATCTTGCTACGAAAAATGCATTGTTATACTATGAAATGTCATACTTCTATTTGTATTGCACTATAAAGCATAACATTTAAGTATTAAAGTATAAATATATTTATTGGAAGACTGCACGTAGTTGTCTAACTATTAAGTAGCCAAAAGATGATCTAACGCGATATTAATAGTTCTAGTAATTCTCTTTCGAACCATTGAATTGCATGTGTTGCATGTTCTTCTATTCCAATTTTACTTTTTAATCATTTAATTGTACGTAAGATCAAACACAAAAAATTTTATAAAACATTGTTGAAATGGTACTTACAAAATATGAGGTAGTTAAAATTAATTAGTAAATAGAGCTATACAATAATTTGTAATAATTATAGGAATGAGTATAAATTGAGTATGTTTTATAAGTGTTTAATCTATAATATATCTATATATTAAAAAAATTAAAAGTCTTAGAATATATATACATACACATATAGTAAGCAAAATGTAGATCCGCCTTTGCACAATGTAGATCCGCCTCTGACGAGAACGAACAACTCAAGGCCCAAAAAATACGAAGGAACAAGAACAATTATTCTCAATCCCTACCAAATAGATTTATCTATTTATATCGAGCTTAAAACACATAATCACATTAATCCAAGCCATCAAATTCATCAATTAAATGAAAAGAAGTAATTGCGATTAATTCGAAATCAAGTGACGAACCCAAAAACTAATCTTGGAGTCTCACTCTCGAAGATCAGACCAAGGTAAAGGTACAAATTTTTCTAGCGAGAAAAAGGTGAAAAACGACACTAGAAGTGTTTTTCTAGGGTTGGGAATGGGTCTCAATGAAAAGTGCTCGTAAAACAGGCTTGAAATTCAAAATTAAAACTAAAATTGCCGCCTTAGGACTCCGCGGTCGCGAGCTCACAGGTGCAGAAGAGTTTCGCGGCCGCGGGACATATCACGGGCCGCGGTGAAGAAAACTGGCAGCACAGGTGCTGCGTGCGCGACTTTGTGCCACGGGGTCGTACGAGCTCGTCCGGACTCAGAATTGAGTGTCGTTTTTTTCTACATGCCCCTAACGAACCCTTGTAGAGTTATATCATACAAAACTCCTCATCTAAGTGGTATTGGTCCTACTCCGGTGATGATTCCCAACATAAATATTGGATCCTATTTTTTCTCCGCGAGCAGTGGAGTTCCTGTGGGTCGCGGGATCTTGGGGGCACGTCATGGGTGTTGGGATCTGTGAGGATCTCGTTATGAATAAATCATGAATTCAATAGCAAACGTAAACCAATGCGCAACGGATCTAAAGGTTTAGCGTAGAGAACTTACGGCTTAAAATTTTATGGCGATCTTGCTGATCTTCAGGATGACCGGGATGAACACACGAACAGGTGGATCACATGAACGGAAGCTGGCCGTGTCACGCGCTATCGGGTCGTGTGGATCAGAGCTCGTGTCGCGTGCGATGGTTGTGTCGCGCCTCGCGATCGGGTAGTGTCGGTCGTGTCGCGTTTCCGGCGATTTGTCCGTCGGCTCCGGTGCGGCGGCTCGCGGCGGGTTTGGCTCGTTGGGTTAGTTCCGGCAGGTCGGGCTCATCGCGGATCTACTTCTGTGGAAGATCACCGAGTCTCGATAACCTATGGATTTTTCTACTGTATTACTTGAACACCCTTCTTCAACTTTTACCAATGGAGCAACAAGAAGAAGATAAAGTTCGAATGAGAACCGAGAGAGAGAGAGAGAGAGAGAGAGAGAGAGAGAGAGTATGGGGGGCGCCGTGTATCTCGAAAATATGAGGGATTGTAACTCTTCTCATTAGCTTAATGATGTATATACAGTATGGACCCTTAGGAGATTAGGAATAGAGTTCTTTAATTAATTAGACTAGCTGTGGGCCAAAACCACTCATCTAATTAATTAAATAATATTATGGGCCACCAACATAAATATTATTGAACTCCCTTTTCCTAGCTCAAATTACATTTGAGACTCCAATTATAATTGCTCGATTTACCTCCCCACGTTTAAGATATAACTAGTACGTACTCCGTGCGATGCACGGGACAGAGATATTAAATAAGTTATTTTCACACCCTTGTCCGTTTAAGTCTAAAAAATAATAGGGTTATTATCTATTTTCTACCTCTTTTAATCAACGTTAAGTCTTAAAAACAATAGGGTTATTATAAGTCGGGACAGAGATATTAAATGAATTATTTTCACACCTTTGTCCGTTTAAGTCTAAAAAATAATAGGGTTATTATCTATTTTCTACCTCTTTTAATCAACGTTAAGTCTAATAAACAATAGAGTTATTATAAGTTTTTTTCCATATCTTTTAACCAACGTTGTTTCTTTTAGCCAGAACATTAAATATAAGCATGTTAGGGCTAGCTTGTAAAATAATTAATATATTATCTCACTAAAACATTTATACTAATAAAAAATTAAATTTAGCATATAAATTTATCATTTGATATAAGAGAAAGTAACAATTTTACTTATTGTTGTTCACTATATAATATGTAATTATTATTTTATTATATAATAAAAAAATATTGTTAAATAGTGCAGTAGAATTGTTATAAAATTATATGAATTATTTTTTGACAATATGGATTTAGTATCTTTTTATGATTTGATAATATAACTATAATATATTCTTAATGATATAATCTGAAATCGGATTACAGAATTTCAATACATAAATAATAAAATTTTTGCTAAAAAGATAAGAAGGAAATTTCGATTACAATTTAAAAAAAGTTTAAAACGATTTTATGGGATTTTGTTGACTAAACGGAGTTTATGGGATAAAACAAATAGAAGATAAGAAGAAAATATAAAATATACAAAAAATTAAAGCTGATTTTGGGGGATTTTTTTGCAGAAAAACCAATTGTATGGGAATAGTAATAGCATTAATTGAATCGCATAGCATTAATTTTAATATAAAATAATTAAATAAAATACATGTTGAAAGTAGTAATAACATTAGTTGCAGTTGACTTTTCTGGATACTATTTGTAGTAAATAGGATCCCTTTTTATATAAGTATAGATGTCCATTAATTAATTCGATTACTGACAATAAAGAATTAACTAGTACAGATCCCGTGCGATGCACGGGATGCACAAAATTAAGGCTATTTATCAAGTTTTATAATTATATAAATGAATAAAGAAAAATGTACAGGATATATATAGTATGTCACCTGTAACAGGCCAAAATGTGAACACGGGTGATGCACGGGGTGCACAATTTTAAGGTCATTTATTAGTACAGAGTCCGTGCGATGCACGGGGTGCACAATTTTCTAGTATGTGTAATACAAATACATACCGTATGCACGGGACAGAAGCACTAAATGAGTTATTTCCACATAGTTTGCCGGTTAAGTAGCTCCTGAACACGGGTGCACAATTTGTAGTACGTAATATAAAATTAGAAAAGATTTCCATACAATTAGATAATAAATTAGATATTAAATAAAGCCTTTTTATTTTAATAAAGATTTTACGTACTTTTTTTTACTTATCGGATGTTATGAGATTTTTTTTGTTAAACCGATTTTATCGGATATGATACAAATACAATTAGAGGATTACACAAAATCAAAACAAATTTCTATACAATTAGATAATAAGAATGAATTAGATAAGGAAAAAAAGAAATTTAACAAAGAATTTTGAATCTACCTTCTTTTAGTATAAATAGACTTTACGTACAAATTTTGACTTCACCGATTTTATAAGATTTGTTTTGACAAAATCAAAGATGAATACTGAAAACTGTTTCTATTAACATTTACAATGTGTATTTAATGTTTTTTTTTTGGTAAAATATTCTTTTTAAGTGTGATATATAAATATTAAAAATACTTAAAATATTTAAAAATACTTAAAATATTTTATAACATCTATAAAAGCATCTAAAATATTCTATATTATTCACAAATAATGTTTGAAGCTACCTAAATTTTTCTAAACTACCCGTAAGGAAAATACGTCTATAAATTCTTCATTTAACCTTCATATATGTATATATATATATATATAGAGAGAGAGAGAGAGCAAATGTGTAAAAAAAAATTATACAAATAATATTTAAAAGTATCTAAAATATTAGTAAGGAGACAGGTAAAATTTACATTTTTAAAAAATCTATATAGATAATGGATTTATAGTAGTAATTAGATTTTTATTTATTTACGTTTAAAGTTGTTACGATAGATGAGGGATGTGATTTTTTTTACTCGTGGAGATGGTTTATGAAATTTTCTTAAACTCGTCCATGCGATGAGTTTTTTAAGCTGGGTATATAGATTTAAAATTGTAAAAAAAAAAAACTTTCATAAATCATTTGATTTGGTTTTTTCGGAAAGCTTCATTAATTTAAAAGTGTAAAATAAATAAATAAAAAAAGTACAACTGAAAAAGTTACAACCAATTGTATGGAGAATTAAACTAAATCCAATTTTGTAGGATGCATTAAATATTGATTAAATTTTATATGTAAAATAAAATAAAAAAATAACTGGAATAGTTGTAAGTGTTGCAATATTTTATATTTAAAAAAAATAAAAAATCTTCATTTACGTATTGCATACCTACATTTTAGGAACTACATAGATATTCCTAAATTAATATTGTATACCCAATATTTTAGGAACTAATTAAATGCTAATTTGATTTGCATACCAAAAATATTAAATGCATTAATTAAATGATTGATAAAAATAGCAAATCATTAATTAGGGTTGACTATTCTACATACTACATTTAGTAAATAGTACCCCCTTTAATATAAGTATAGATAGATTAATTTATTATTATTTCACCGAAGCTAGCGTTCATTCATCACATTCTTACTATGCCAGAATTTAATCCACCTGCAGGGTTTAGCATAATAATTCTTCATGAACTCATTCCGGGGACATTATCAAACTAATGCACATGGTGACCGTAAATATCCTAAAAGCACATACTATATATAGTAATATTACTCAAAACAGTAGAAATATTAATCCAGTGAACTGAACCTCACCCAAATGAATCAAAGTAATTAATATGTACTATATATATATGCCTTTTTAATATCTTATGGGTTAAGAGAACGCAGTAATTAACCGATGCCTAGTTCATTTACGACGATCAGTATAAAATGAACTTCTCCTCTCTATGATTCTATTCAATACATAAATGTACTAGTGCAACTAATTAGTCAAGACAAACTGTACAGTTGACACTACAACCGTTCGGATGGGGTGTTCATGCCCATCTAGGTTGTGAACGACAATTCTTATTTCACAAGTAACTGATAGAATAATCTTCGGTTCTCCCGATGACGACCCACTCTATCTAAGTGCAAAACAACAGAACTTAGAACTTGTTTAATCTAACATGATTCTCATTCATAAAGGGCAAAAGTGTAATAACATGCAAAGCGAAGCTTTCAGTATATAAGACTAACAATGGCAGAAACTCTTGAATCGATAACTAGGAAAGGGGGATTCAAGTCTCTATCAGAACCACCTGCTCTCCTACAACTAAAAATACAGAAAACACATGAAAACAAAGAAAACACCGAAAAAAACAAAAAATAAAGGAAAACACGCGACAAACCACAGAACGGACTAAAAACCAAAGAAAAACCTAAAACGGGAGAAAAAGAAAGGCAAAACAAGACCATAAAAACGCAAGAAAAATGAGACAAACATATGGCAAGAATGTCGAGCTGCAGAAAGAGGCGTTGGACCTAGTTGACAAACTTCGTGACCAAGACAAGATCCGTGCAGTGGTATACAAGCAAAAGATGAAATCTTCTCATGACAACAATGTCCGAGCTCACAAGTCTCAGATGGGCAACCTGATGTATCGAAAAGCGAATGGGCTCAAGCATATCGACAAGCTCGAACCTAATTGAGAGGGGTCGTACGTGGTCAAGCTGGTGTTTACGGGAGGAGTCTATGAGATAAGGGGTCCACAAGAAAAGCTCCTTCCCAGGCCATGGAATATAACACATCTTAAGAAGTACTACGCTTAAACTTCACTAGCTTGCTTTCACATGTTCAGTTTACTTTATAAATTTAATCAAACAGTTCGTCTCGTTCATCAATAAAGTTTAGTTTATTCTTGACAAGTTTGGTAAAACTCTAAGTTTGAAGTTTAAATATTTATTAAGAGGCAGAACCTTTAGTGGTTAGCTCGAGGGCTGAGAATTTTTGAATGGACAGAACCTCGAGCAGATGAGCTCGAGGGCCTACGGCCAAGGCGTAGAACCTTGGTTAAATAAACTTGAGGGTCCAAGGCAACACCTCGAGTGGTTAGCTCGAGGGTTAAACACTTATTAAGAAGATAGAACTTCGAGCAAACAGGTCGAGGGCCTTAACTTTGTAAAATGTTCAAGTTCTAAGTGGTAGAACCTCAAGTGGTTAGCTCGAGGGTCACATAGTTATTAAAGTGGCAGAACCCCAAGCGGTTAGCTCGAGGGCCAATAATTTGTTAAAAGACAGAACTTCGAGAAGGAAGCTCTGAGGCCATAAGCTTACAAAAAAAAAATAAGCTTGACAATTATTTGATAAGGGAAAAACCCTGAGCAGATAACTCATGGGCCCAAATCTCGTTTGTAGAACCTCGAGTAGCTAGCTCGAGGGCCAATCGAAAACCGTATGTACGAATTTGGGCGACAACTCCTACGCCTACACCGGCAACTCCACAACTGGAGTGATTGACTGACACGGAGACAATCCACGCCCTCCTCCTTGCCGGCGAGAACTTACTTACAACATAAAGAACCATGTCTTCAGTGATGACTGTTT
>BKCP01005317.1:347411-385317 GCA_008636005.1 Striga asiatica | reverse complement strand
CTGAAATATAAATTTGTAATGAGTAAGATATTATTCATTAATATTTAATCTTTATCGTACCACTTTTATTTTGTAATTAAGTAATTTTTTTTAATATACCCCACTGCGTTTGGTAACTCATTAATTATTTTTTAATTTATTTTGTTGTTAAATGATGATAAATATTATTAATAATACAAAATAACTATTACAAAAACTAAACCTCTTAATGGGATTACGCATGCTGTCAAGGGAACTAAACAACACAAACATAATAAAAGCAACTAACAAACAACAAAATTACAATTCTACTAAAGACTGCAACACTCCATATCGAAGATTGCACACTCCCTCAAAAAAGACTAATAAGAATAAAATAAAAAATATATAAACTAAGCATCTCCTTCTCTTCTAAGAGCAAATCTCTTTAAAAAAAAATCACATGCCGTGTAGAGACATAGTCTATAAAAAAGTGTTTCACAATGCAATTAAAAGTGGACATAGTCTAGCTTATGTAGCAATAAAAAAAAAGACCAAGTCCACTTTTGGGTCTATTTTGGACCCAAATGTGAACTTTACAATAGCAATTATTTACTATTATTATATTTTTATTGGTTGTTAGGTATTCTAAACCTAATACTTTTTTTTTGCATTGGATAGATTATGAATTTTTTAGCTTGGATTTGTCCATGTCATTATAGACTTAAGTTTATTTATTTGCCACATAAGCATTGCGGGTGCTCTAAGTAACTCACATTTACAACTGCTCCCCAAACTCTAATTGATGTAACCAACAGTGCAAAATCGCCAATAACTTTGAGCACCATCCTACCGCAAGCTTGGCATCCAACTCAATAATGTAAAGAGAAATATAGATCAAGATTTTCAAACCTAAAAACTCTATTCCAAATTCGAGATGGCTAATTAGATCATATAAAAGATTAGGAGCTCAAGCCAGACCCAACCTAAGAAACCGAAGGTAGGGGAGATCAACGGTCTGTTTGTTTATAGATAAACAAAATTCATACTCACAATCTTACTCATCTTAACTCAACTCCGCTATCCTCAATATTATCAATATAATTAAGTAATACCAATCAATTATTCTTACACATCACATGAACTTTAATTCAATATTAATCCACTTACGTAATTTTAATTAACTATCACTGCACATAATCTTTCCCCTACTTTTAAATCAAATCAATTTTTAATTATTATTTTAATATAAATTCAAAATATCACTAACAACTAACCATACCATATTTTTGTAAAAAAATTAACCCTAAGACCAACTCCAATGCAGCGCTAGATGTCCACTTTTCGCTGGAGTTGTGCAGATAATTTGCCCCAATGCTGCGCTATTTCTCTGCTTTAGAATAAAGTTATAAACAGTGTATCTCCACATGTGGAGATATACTGTAGCAACTCTACATTTTTTTTTTTTAATGTATTATAATGTAATATTAATGATAAATTTTTGTATAATGTGTATTAGTGAATATATTTTTTATGCTAAATAATTGTGTAATGTATTTTTTATGCTAAATAATTTTGTGCTTTTTATTTATTGATGTATTATAATTTTATTTTGCAATTTTTTAATATTAAAATGATACTATATGAATAAAAATTTAACACACTCAAACAAGTTTATTTCATTAAAATTAAGTTTACAACACACATAAAATCATAGAACATAAATAAAAACAACATGATTAAAAATGACTTAACACACAAATAAACACAACATGATTAAAGATGACATATATGGTCTAAACCATATATGGTCTAGTGTGTAAATTTGCACTAATTCATTTATGGTCTAAACCATATATGGTCTAGTGTGTAAATTTGCACTAATTCATTTATGGTCTAAACTATATATGGTCTAGTGTGTAAATTTGCACTAATTCATATATTTTCAAAAGTAATAGTTTTGATTCAATCGGTACATAGATGTATATGTATCTTCTTTAAGAAATTCAATTTATTACAATTATTTTTTAAATGTGAATATATGCTCTAAACCAATATATGGTCTAGTGTGTAAATTTGCACTATTTCATATATGGTCTAAACCATATATGGTCTAGTGTGTAAATTTGCACTAATTATTTACTATTTGGGTAATAAACATTTATATAATATTACATATTCATACATATAGCAAATTATTCAAAATAAAAATAAATAAAATATATTTTTATTATTTGAGTAATTATCGTTTTATATAAGATTAAATATACATATACCAATTTATTTGAAATAAAAAATGAATAAAAAAATAATATATTTAATGTAGAGTAAAATGTAGAGATAAGGGCTGGAGATGAATGTTTAACTCTACTCTAGAGTAGAGTAAAGTCCGTGCTAGAGTAGAGATAAGGGCTGGAGATGGCCTAATTAACACAAAAATTCATTTTTAGTGTATATATCTGTATACAATCTATATATATATATATATATATATATATATATATTTTCAGGTAATCAAAATAATGCAAATGACAAACTTTTCCCGCCCAAATTTTTAATTAATTATGATAAAGCTGTTATATTTTATATTAACTAGTATTCGACCTGTGCATTTGCACAGATATAAATAAATTATTGTGAGTCTGTATGCATATAATGATTAATTATTTTTCTTTCACTTTTTTGCACCACATTTACAATTATAAGAGTTGGATTATTTTTTTTTAAATTGTATTTATCTGATTGGATGTAATGTATATTTTGGTACGTCTTTTATTTGTGAAATATTTATTATTTATTTAGGAATTTTAAATATATTTTTTATGTTCAAAAAAAAAAATGTAACAACAATAATAACATCTAATCACATTATACGGTCAACACATTATATGGTCAACTGTCATTAATCAAAAGTTTAAAATGATTTTTCTAATTTTGAAGTGATGAGTATTAATTATTTAATGATTAAATGAAAGATTAAATACATCAAAATGTAACGGTTTTTGGAGGGAAAATTGTTAAATTGCCACATAGGTAAAATTAAATAGGTTTTATTAAATGTTATTAGCTAGTAATTATATATATATAGATGAAGTGTAATTATATTTTATTAAATCTATAATACAATAGTTATTACTAAAATCAATTAATTATAATATACACTAAATGGTATATGTAAGTTGTATATAATAGAAAAATATACTATATAATGTTCCAAGCTATGTATTCTGAAAGTAATATTAGTTTTGTAATCGTATAACTACTTTAATGGCATGAAAACTCCTCAAATAATTTCTAATAATTATAAATATTATTGTTTCAATATTTGTCTAGGTAATTAATTGGTGATGATCTTTCAAAGTAACATAAAGTATGTTATGTATTACATTTTATGCACTCCAACATTTATGTATCTCATTTTATGCACTAAGACAAAATATGTGATGTATATGTATTACATTTTATGCAATTAATATAGAAAATTCATGTGACTTAAATAATTTATATTTATATTGCATTAATCAATAATCAAAACTATAAGATATAATATATATTATCTATTATATAATTTTAATATTATATATACATAAAATTTATAATACTTCATAATTTATATATGTCCATGTACAAGGTCGTTTACTAATATATTTGTATCTAAGTACAAAGCAACTGTTTCAATCAAATAACAGAAAAAATAAAATAAAAAACTAATTGCGGTCTACCGAAGGCGAGCGGGATTGTGATGGGATTGTCGGCGACATTTCTTGAAAGAGCGCCACGTGCTCATTTATCTGTGGGACCCACGTCCGCTGACGAGGCAAAAGTTTTTTCCAAGACTCGGCCCAGCAGACTCAGTTCCCAACACCGAGTTTGTGGTGGAGAAACAACCTCTATATATTTTAATAAATAAGAAACAAACAAAAGTGCAAAGCGCTTGGAGCAGGAGCTCCCACCCACTAACTTTCCGCCACGTGGCACCATCCTCTTGCCCTAACCCCATTTGCCTCCTGTGTTGGCTGCTCACCAGCCTCAAATAATTCCTAATTTCCTCCATATTTCCTAAATCAAATCCACCCGATATTTTCTAGTGGCTGTCGTTTTTCCTTTAATGGCGAAATTTTTTTGATAAGAGCAAAAACTGAAACAACCGTTGGGGCTTTCATCACTTTCTCCATCTGCTGTGTTCTGCTTGTTCCCTTCAGTTTCGTACTGTTTGTAGCCTTTTCGAGTGTGCTTGAGTGAGCTGGAGTATTTAGATCCGCCATTTGCGAGTTTGTATGTTGAGCTTCTGTCCGTATGCGTGATGATTCTGTAAAGATCCGAGCCTGTAGACTGCTGGATCTCCCAATGGCTATCTTCGAAGGTATATGTTGAGATTTCTAATTGGTTTGTCGCTTTTTTTCAACTGATTTGGTAAGCAATCAATGATGCTAGACGTGTCCATCTATTTGAGCATACTGATTGAAGCAGTTCGTNTGCTTTATCTGTGCTTCCTATTCATGTTATATGGGTTCGATTCGAAAGGTTAAAGGCAACATCGCAGTTCGTTTAGGGTGAGATTCTTGATAGAAAAGAGTTAACTGCTTCCTTTAACTACTCCTGCTCGTACTTCTTGTTTTGGGTTCAGAGATGCGTCTCGCTCCACTTTCTCTCTTTATCCGTCTCTGTTTCAAACTTGTAATTCTGGTGTTTGTGGTGTTACTGTCTTGTTTACCTGTTTATCACAAAACTGAACGATTTTAAAAAATCCCGTTTTGAAAAGGACAAAGACACTGCTTATGAAAGAAAGAATTCACGGTCAGAAACAGAGGCAGACTTGCCAAAGGATCCTTTTGTTACAAGTTTCTCTCTTTTGCAGTACTAGTGTTACTTTGTCAGGTCTCCTCCAATATTACCACCACCAGAGGAGTTGTTGCAAGCAATGAATGAATTTGTCCTGTGTGTCTGTAGCAGTAGCATACCGTGGTCCTCTGTTTAGATGGACCCTTATTCATCTGGAGAAGACCTTGTTGTTAAGGTCTAATAAATTTTCAATGAATCCTAAAGAGCTCTCTACGCCATAGAATTCTTTTTGTAGAGACCATGAAAAATCTTTGTTTCTGTGCATATGCAGACAAGGAAACCTTACACTATTACCAAGCAACGGGAGCGATGGACTGAAGAGGAGCATAATAGGTTCTTAGAAGCCCTCAAGCTCTATGGCCGTGCTTGGCAGCGTATAGAAGGTTTCGAAATTTGCAAATTATTGTTGATATCAAACTTCCTTATGTAACCAATTCATTTTTGGAAGTTTATATATGTACACGATTTCAATATACGTTCTTTACATATTTCCTTTGGCAAAACCATTTTTCTGAATATATATTTGGTTTGTTTATGGAACTGTCTGCCGTCTTTCTTTTGTTTTTGTATCTGGTGGTGGTGCAGAACATATTGGAACCAAGACTGCTGTGCAGATCAGAAGTCATGCACAGAAGTTTTTCACCAAGGTCGATCACATTGCCTTTCCTTTCTATATTATTTGGCTATATATCGACTACCTTTTTGCTAGCTTTTAGCACTCGTGGATATTAGGAAAGTGAAATTTTCATATATTTTCATTTGTTCTTTTCTTATCAAGATGCGGAAGTTGAAAGTTTGCTGAAAAAGGTACTGTGTTCTGGTCTCTTATAGGTCATATATTTGCCCTAAAGATATACTTCCTGGGTTATGCTTGACATGATTTAGGTTCAAGTGTGGAACACATTTGGTTATTGTTCTTATAATTTGAATTCAGAACGAGAAAAGCCAAATTAAAACTAGATGCTCGGGGTTCCATACGAAAAATAGCTACAGCAGTTTTAAATTATGATGAACTTACATTCTAAACTCAAACAGCAGGATGTGAGAAGTGAGAACAACCATACACGTATCATATATTCTAAATATACCAGCTATATATTTTATATTCCTGTTGCTAGTATTTTCATGGTTATTTTCTTTTGACAAAAGTATTGTCTTCACATACTATCTAACTAGTGCAATATATGCATATGTTTCTTAGATTTAAATACTCTACTCGTTTTGGAGGATTATACTAATCTATTCTTTAACTTAATGAGTTTATGCAAGTATTGTATTGTATGATTCTGTTTGATCTTATATTCACAGACTTCATTTTGTTCTAGGAGTCGATTTTGGAGGTAACACTTGGTTCTAGTTAATAATGACTCCTACTTCTTATCTTAGTGTATAAATCAGTCAGTTAAACTACTGGTTAGATAACTGGTATGATGTGATGGATTCTCTATGCAGAACCAAGTGATAAAAAATGCCTGTAAATTGATAGGACTGATGCAAGGAGAATATAGCTTCCAAACAAGTGGGTTCATGACTGTTATGACATGCTTCCCAACAAAAATCCTCATCCTAGAAATTATACTTATCAGGTAGCTTTGGGAATCGTAAAAAATTCATTCTTTCTAGTTCTTTTCTCTTCTCCCTCTTCCAGATTTTTTTTTTAATTTTTTTTTTTATTTTGGCATAATTGCTTTTTTCTTTGCCACCTTAATGAAGGATATATTCTGATTTTGAATTTAATAGTCAGGATGGTAAAATCTCGTCTTACACTTCTTTGTAAGACACATCTTACCCTTGATATTCTTTGAGTAGAAGTTTGACGCCTTCGATCATATTTTCTATTGTGAACAGACTTTACTTTGTATGCATCCCAAATGCTTCCAGTTGAACAACCGTTAGATGTGAGGTTGAGCTTTGTTTTCTTTCCAAATTTTGTTTCGCGCCAGGATTATAGGATTTCTGTTCTAGTAAGTGGTTTCTGTATAATCAAGTGAATATGCACCACAGTTTATATAAAAGCTGCATAACAGTATGATCCACTCTTGTTCACTTGTGTGCTTTGACCTGTGAGAGCTAATTGTGTGCCCAAAAACTTTTCAAATACTTGTTAACATGGAATCACATAGAGCCTGCTTCTGATATAGACCTGGGTCATTTATTCCGAGTAGTCCACTTAAAGCAAAGACTCATCTTATATGTTGGCATCTTCATCTTCACTTGTAAATCATTTCCTAATTGTGCACATGCGCAGGGAAACAGAAGATATTAGCCTTGTTGTTTTGTCGTTCGGTAATGAGATGTTTGGGGCAAAGTTAAAGGATTGATCAGGTGCTTAGTAATATCATGTAGACATTTTGATTAACTTTTAGGCTGAAAGGACCTAAAAAGCTGGGTAGAAAAACTCTTACAAATAAGGGATTGCCCATTTAGGTGAAAGAATTGTTTTGTCCTAAAACTATGAAAGTTCATATATTTATAATAAACTATATTATATTTATGATTGTATTTATGATTGATTTTGAATATACTCTATAAAGAATTTATTATAATTATTAGTAATTTGCCTTCTTGAACAAGTTAAACTTAATATTTGTGAGTTAACAATGTAATAAATCTAACCATGAATGTCATCTAAAAAATTTATATCGATCACTACTATTATTAATCAATAAACTAAGCATATGTGTGCATAATTATACATATATGTATATTATCAACAGTATTATACTAAAAAGTACATAATTTCAATATCTTATTAGTCATTATCACAATCTAATAATTTTCATCCATCAAATGTCTACCAAACAGTTCTATATTATCATTTAATACAGTTTTCTAGTGGAATAGCTAACTTAATTCGATATCAACTGTTAGCTAATAGAATCAACTATCAGATATGTTTTTTTCTTGTTATGTATGTGGGCAAACAGGACCATTATTATTTTTGCTCTCTTGTAAACAAGTGGATAGAATGCGACCCACATGTCTAATATACATATATTTTTTACTCTGTAGTCTGTATCAACAAAATATTCTGGACATGTTGTTTCATACAATTCTAAAACATCAATTATTGCTTCCAAAAAAGTTAAGTTTATGATTATTTTCTTGAAATGCCCTATGTTAATAATCATCACATCAAATTCTGTTACGTTGTTATCTATGCAAATTAAACAACGCAAAACAGAAATTCAATATTTCAATTATCTTATTTCAAGAAACATGCATATAGTTTTGTGGCACATACCAAAGCAATAATGTGGCTATCTTTCGAACTCGATCATGTTCCCATTTACTCCAGCATATATAATTTTTCCCATTTAATCTAATTGCATGGTGTTTTGCCCAACTTAAAGTAATAATTCTTTATTGTTATTTTTTTTTTTAACTTTTATCCGCATGGAATGTAGTTGGCAACTGCCACTGCCACCGGCCTCTAGGTTGGTACATTTACCACCTTATTAGGTATGTATGGATTAAGCAGTACCTTTACAAGAATCCTTATTGACTATGAAATTTATTGAATACTGCTCAACCCTGATTATTATTTCAGAATGTCGACATTTAGGGACACACTTTTATGTATGAGATTGATTTCAACTACTTGAGGATGAATTTTTCCAATCATTGTCAAATGACTCTTTCTGGCCACTGTCGGCTGTCGCGCTGCCCATACCAGCAGTTTTGTCATCCTCCTGTGACCCTCTCCATAAAACAATAATCAAATTGCAACACTGTTAACCCTCCTTCCGGGCAATCTTTCCATTATATAATGCATGAGTGTGATCAACATAAACTTACGTCAGCAACAGCTCCAACTTCTTCACCATTGTGGTACCCTCTAGATAAAACCTATTATTTAGCACCCCTCTTCACTCCATGATGTGGATCAATTATATTTATGTAGAAGTCTCTAATAGAATAAGTGTGTGTCAATTTAGGAGGAAGTGATAAGTTAAATAAACTATTTGATTAGATTGCCTAAATAGTATGAACTTATCAATGTTCAGTTCACGACAATTTTTTTACTACACTTGCTTCTGATAAGATGCTTGTGTTATCTACATGGGGTAATTGAGCATCAGAAAGTAATCATGCATAATGCTGATAATAATATATGTTCAGAATTCTTGTTATTGGTTAAAAACTTGGAGTTGCATTCTATTCCAACAGGGGTGGCATCCTACTGAAAGGAAAGACCTGTTTTTAAATAATATTGAGGTGTTTAGCTATTCAATGATGTTCCAAGAAGTAAACATCACAATGTTTGGATAATTATAGAAGGCCTGCTTTTTTATGGATAGGATGTGGTAACCTTGTTCTAGTGTTGATGAAAATTGATTGTCTATAGTAGGCATCGAATGTTGTGTCTTGTGGTCGAGTCACGTGCATTAAGAAATGTGAATGTTCTCAATCATTTTTGACCCAGATTGTCAAAATAGATCACTATGTCGTGTCTTGTAGTAAAGTCACATGAATTAAGAAATGTGAATGCTCTCAATCATTTTTTACCCAGATTGTGAAAATAGATCACTATGTCATATGTTCTTACTTTCTTGTGATGGAAAGTTTAATGTTCAAATTCTGTAGCTTGTATGTATGACTGATGATTTCTAAGGTTATTGGTAAAGGATTACTATAGCTCGAAATATCATCATCTCGTATTTCACCATTCACTCCGAAAATCTCTCTTAACCATAGTTTTCCAGATTTAATTCATCCTACATGTCCACAGCGTGCGAGTATTCACCTGGATGACATTGAAATTTGAATTCAATCCATGAGTATAATAACCAATGATGTAAAATTGGAAAATTTGTTTAGTACCTAGCAATTACTGGTGACTGTCACGAAGTACAACCAACTTTATCTCAGATATCTGTTGTCCTAGCAATTACTGGTGACTTTCACGAAATACAGCTAACTTTATCTCATATAACTGTTGTGAAAGATGTAGTGTGCTGTTTCACGGAGAAGCTTGTCAATCATAAGCTCTACTTTTGTCTTACCGAGCTATTGAATTCTAATATAACTGTTTTTGGTAGCCAGAGCATACATGCAGGAGTATGCATGCTCTTCTGGATAAATCTTGTCTCCTAGTTGGAGCTAGAAAATGAAATCCCTCTCGCTAGATATCTTCTATGATATTATGATTTTTCTTTCTTAACTCTTGTGTCGAAAATACAGTTGGAAAAGGAGGCCAATGTTAAAGGAGTTCCAGTTGGGCATGCACTTGACATTGATATCCCTCCACCACGACCTAAGAGGAAACCAAGTAGTCCTTATCCTCGAAAGAAATGTGTAGAAACTCCTAACCCCCAAGTGGCATTGAAGAATGGGAATACACCATGCTCGGTTTCTTCTTCGTGTCATAGTAAACTGACAATAGCTTTGGAGAAAGAACCTGGAGAGGTATAGGTCACTCCTACTGTTTGCTACTTGGATATGTTATCAACTTTTTTTTCTCCTTTTCTATTCATTCTATTCCCTTTTGTCCCATTTCTTATCTGCCTATTTGTGATGCCACTTAATGCTCCAGGAACCTAATGATGATGAAAAGTCGGATAATGGTAATAATGAGCACAGGGCTGTGCGTTGTTCATCCCTGTCTCCAGCTGATGCATCTGAAAAGCCGTGTACTTTTACGCAATATGTCCCCCTCTCGAAAGAAGCAACCAATCACAATGGGACTGCCGCATCTCAAATCACGGTTGAACCCCACGGAGTAAACTCTGACTGCAAACAACCTTTATTTAACGTCTCAAATGGCGCCGACTCATACCCCACCTCACACGACGAGAAGTCCATGCAATGTGAGAAGACAGCCGAAAGCATGGAGAAATTGTCAACTGCTGACGTGCAAGCCTCGACAAACAACTATCCACGTCATGTCCCAGTGCACATTCTTGACGGAAACTTAGATATGTCCTCTGCTGCAGCCGACTCTAAATTTAGTCAAACAGGCGTGGCCCACGCTCATCAGAACCTATTCATGAATCAGCCTGCCCCTGCTGCTACTTGTGAAAATCACCATCACATTCATAACACGTCGAGATCCTCGAACCAATCATTTTCCTGTTATCATCCGCCAATCTTCACTCCCATCCAGAACCAAAACGACTACTACAATTCATTTCTGCACATTTCCACAATGTTCTCGAGCCTTCTAGTCTCTGCTTTGTCACAAAACCCCGCATCCTATGCTGCGGCCAGGTATGCCGCCACTTTGTGGCCATGCACGAACACCATGGAAGCTCCAGTAGTCTGTGTAGCAGGAGAACCGTCCTCTACAGCCTCAGCGAGTTCGACTCCTCCTAATCCTACTCCAAGTATGGCGGCAATTGCAGCAGCCACAGTAGCAGCTGCCACCGCATGGTGGGCCGCCCATGGGCTGCTCCCTCCTTTACTGTGTACACCTTTTCACCCTCCTCCGATGAACAACAACCTAGGAATATCAGAAAACGGTCCTGATAATCCTCCTACTGTCTTATTTGGCCAACAACAGCTGGATCCAGAATGCTCTGACGTTCTCTTGATGATGCATGAACAACAGCAGCAGCAGCAGCATCCGGTTCCTAAAATGACTGTTGTATCATCATCTGAATCCGAGGCAAGTGCTGATGCAGGGCCGATTGTTGCCGAAGTACATGCAAAACATGTGGATACTGAAGCCAAGAACATGTCCAATAACAAAAAGCCAGAAAAGCCTGCAGACCGCTCCTCGTGCGGCTCGAACACGCCCTCGGGCAGTGATGTGGAGGCGGGAGTGAAAGGTAAAGACGACGAAAAGCAGACGAACGAGAAAGAGGCTTCCGAAGACCCTTTTAGCCGACGTTGCAGAAACACCGCAAGCTACGTGAACGATTCCTGGAAGGAAGTATCTGAAGAGGTACTCACTTGATAATTCTGGCCTTGTTGAATAATACATGCAGCAACAATGCAACATGTTACTAATTGCCTTTTTCTTTTCTTTTTTTTTTTTTGTTTGTTTGTTTGTTTGTTTGTTTGTTTGGATGGATGGTATGCAGGGAAGGCTGGCATTCCAAGCGCTTTTTTCTAGAGAGGTATTGCCCCAAAGTTTTTCGCCTCCGCAAGATGATGTCAAGAACAAAGGCAATAAAATGTTTTCCATTAAGGAAAATGCGGAGAAAGACCAAAACAGGCTGCAGCTAGACCTCAACGGTACCTGTCCCCACAAACAAGAGGGAGATGACAATGTCTCTCTGATTAATGGTAACAAAGAGGGGATTCTAACCATAGGACACGGGCAAGTTAAGGTAAAAGCTCGACGGACCGGATTTAAACCTTACAAGAGATGCTCGATGGAGGCTAAGGGCATTCCGGTTTCAACCAGCAACCAGGATGAAGAGAAAGGTCCCAAGAGACTGCGTATAGAAGGAAAGGCCTCTACTTAATGGTGGGATTCCAATTTAGAGGGGTCCCTCTCCCACACTGATGTTGCATGCATTTTTCACTTCATTCTCCATTATGTTTTGAATTTGTTTAAATATGTGTGATACTATTTAGGACCGCGTACAAATAAAATTAAGAGACTTTCATGGGTGGACACAAGTTATTCTAATTTATTTCTAAGTAGTGGACACTTTTCATCTGATACCATTCCGCGTGGTTTTTCATTTTCCCCCTATTTGACGACTTGGTCAAATCGGCCGGGCACCATGGAGAGGTACTTACATGGATTTGGAAGTACTGTAGAAAAAGGGTTATATAGTAAATGATGGTCACACAGATGCAGGTTGAAGACGGTCTATGACCTTACACTGTCGATGGAAGGTGGGTAATATAGCAAATGACGGTGATGCAGATGCAGTTTGAAGACATTCCATGACCTTACACTGTCAATGGAAGGTTTGTCTCATGTTCTGTAAGCTTTCCAATTTAAATTTGCAATATATATTCAGTTTGTCATCGTCTTGGATAATTACAAGAAACTATCAAATGATAATTTCGTGAAAATAGTACATATACATGATATCCATGTTTCTCGATTCTATTTGTGTGCACTTGGGATGTGCCGATTCCATCTAAGTGAAGAGACTGGGAAATGCTTTTGGTTCCAGGTGAGCTGATTTAGCTATGTAAGAAAGTGGGAAATTTGCGAGTACATCTCAGGAGTGTGGTCGCAACAGGCAGCTTTGGGGAAGGCAAGTCTTTGTTGGCAGTTAAATTTGTCGTAACTATATCTATATCTATAGAGATTAACATTTACCAAGAATAGTAGAGAATAAATTTCAGACAATATTTATTTCATACTATTTGCGGAAATATTTTAAAATTTTTAATCATTCATTATTTAATGTAGGGGTGGGCACGGTCCGGAATTTGACCTATCCCGGTACCTGTCCCGGTTTTTTGAACCGGTCCGGGACGACACCCCGTCCCAAACGGATCGGTATCAATCGGGACCGGGACAAAACGGGAAAAAAAAATGTTCTAACTTTAAACGGGTAAAATCCTTATCGACTCCTTTTCTTTATGATAATTGTCGGTGAAATTATGTTTTATAGTTAAATATCGTATAACGCTGGATTTTAAGAACATGCAACAGAGATTATATAGTTTATAGTGTGGATTGATTTTGAGAGATTATTTTAGTTGAAGCTCTGTTGAAATAGAAAGGGAAATTTTTATTTATGCTATGTGATTTTAAATTAATTGCAACTTTACCATAGAAGTTGAAATAATTATGTTTATACCTAAAAGACCTTATTTATCTATATTAATGCCTAAAGTCAGTTACCATATCCTTCCCACCTCCATCCCCCTTTTTATGGGCATGATTAAGAGAGAGAAAATAACTGACTCGTTTAATTCCTTAATTCGCGCAACTTGAATTCCTTAATTCACGCAGCTGTCAAGTGGTATATCTTAGGTATATTTTATGTATATGTGGGTTCTAAAATCGATTTTGAGAAACGATTGAAACTCGAGTGTATATTTAAAGTATATTTTATGTATATGTGGTGTCGCGGATTTGAATTACGTGAATATATACTGAAAATATATATATTTAAAGTATATTTTATGTATATGTGGTGTCACCGAAACATACATATTGTCATACCGAAACATATACTGAAAATATACTATATATACCCACAGCATATACTCGCAATATGTACAGAATAGAACTATCTATCAACAAATCAAGCACACCAAGTGTTCGACAATTACCCTCTGAGAAGATTTTCGTCAAAACAGATAGAAAAAATTATATATTTAACATATACTGTACATATACCCATCATATACTGTACATATAACACAATACAACACAACCGTAACCAGGTAAATTCGTCTAAAATTAATAGCAAACTACGTGGAGATATGGCTTGATTTCATGATCCCCAAGCCATTTCCGAAGCTCGAAATCGCAAGACCAATCGATTTTCAATCGTACAAGAAAACAAAAAATCCAAAAAACCGTAACCGGGTAAATTTGTTTGAGATAGCCTCCGAGCAGCTCATCGCGAACACTTTTCTCCCGTTGACGAGACCACCGGCGATGGCCCCACATACGAACAGCACCGCGCCGGAGAGCCGTTCGAGATGCCACAAGTCTCAGCTGCACCAGGTTGAGGAAAGTCGCGATCCGCTGCAGCCCTAGCGTCGGCGATCGATCTCCAGCCGTCCTCGCCGTCGCAGCCGCGAAGAAACGACCGCACCTTGACGGGGAGGCAGAACGCCGTCTAGGGACAAATTTAGATACAAATTCGGAGGGTTTCGACTGACAATCATCGGAATCGGGGGATGAATGGTGCTTTTGAACTTTTGTGGTGATTCTTCCACACATCTAGTTGGTTTTTTTCGATGATTCTGAGGGCATGTTGTCTTCGCCATTGGTAGATAGGGTTTGGAGAACAAATTTTGACGAGAGAGGAGACGTGGGTGGTTTGGGAGAGATTTTGTTCCAATAGTTAAGGAGAAAATCATTGATTATAACATTCCATAATTTGACAGACATTAAAAGATTGGTATATGTGTAAATAATTATGATACATTTGGTAGGTTTGCAAATAAATATATATTGAATGTATATGTGCAATATAAAGAATAATGTTTGATATAGAGTGCAAATTCCTCAAATAGAAACAAATAAAGTTGGGCTTTTTTCATAGTTAAACATCGTATAGCGATGGAGATGGAGAAGAAAATGGGAATTTGGGATTCTGTACTCTATACTTGTGCTCGTAAATATTAAATGGGTATGTTAATGTTTATTGTTTAATTTTTTCATTTTTTGTTGGGCCAAATGTTTGTTAAGTGAATTGGGCTTCCATTAAAAAAAAAACCTGTAAGATTGAATTGAAATTTGAAACAGAAACAGAAACACAAGTTGAAAAATAATTAAATATAATACTAACATAAATATAAATTAATGTATAATATATATATATATATATAATATTTTTGTACAAAAAAAATAAAACGGGACGGTTTGGAAAAAAATAAAAACCGAAACCGACATTGTTTCAACCGGTTCGGTACCGGGAATGGTACGAAAATTTTAAAAACCGATTGGAACTCTATTTTTTAGGAACGGGACCATTTTGGTCCGGTTCGAGATCGGGAAATCCGGTTTTTTCGCCCACCCCTAATTTAATGCGTGCTAAATTGTAGGGTTATTTATTTAATGCCTTCTTAAATTGTAGGGATATTTCTGCCGTCCTAAATTTAAGTAATTTGTTGGTCTACAAATCACTGAAGATTCCTTGCATGAAGGAATCTTGTGATCCGTATGGGAACTTGGTATAGACTCATTATGTACGAGGCTGGTTTTGGAATTTGAATTTTCAAATTCTTCCATATAAGTACACAATTATTCACTTCCTAAAATTAATTAATTTGTTGAATCAAATACGATATTGTGGTCCGCCAAATCAGTGGAGATATTTTGCATGAAGATTTTTTATAATTTAAAAATAATAGGATTCTTGGTATAAACCCATTACGTACAAGATTTGTCTAAGAATTTGAAATTTCATAATATTTTATTTCTACATAGAATATTTCCCCGATTTTGGATAGCCTTTTTTCACAGAATATATTTGAGATGGATTAGGAATTTCAAATCAATTCAAAATTCATCTCTGATTACAAGTTAAAATTTTCTAAATTTTATTTTAAAATCAAATTTATGATTTCAAACTCGAGATAATGAGTTTGTAAATAGATAAAATATTATTTTATTTCTAATATATTTATTAAAAAAAATATAATGACAATAAATATTATAATAAAATAATAAATTAAGTATTATACCAGAATATGTAAAACTATTATTTTTTATATTAAATAATTAATATATATACTAAAATCAAACTTATATTAGTATCAACATTTTAGCGGGATAATTTTATTAATTAATTTACATACTAGAGTTAATAGGCTGAAGTTTAACGTTATGACTAAAAACCAACGATGCTCAAAAGAGGTGCAAAATAGGTGATCTAACTCTGTTTTTTTTAGATCTAATGAGCAGGCTATATAGAAAATTAGAAACTCTGACCCGTGCATCGTACGGGCTACGTACTAGTGTTGATATAAAGCACGTCACTTTTTTGGCTAAAATGGTTGATTTGAAATATGGCGATTCACTGTCGCTATTCAGGTTCTCATTTACCTAATTAAATTATGTGGCAATGAGATCCCATATTTTTGAGAAAATTGTACCCTATACAACGAGACATATCTTTTTTTATTACATAAATAAAACCACTTTGTAAAATAATAGCAATTCAAAAAGATCTAGTGTTTTTATTTGCAAAATTTCCAAAATTCGAGAAAATCATTAATTTACATATTTAATCAATATTTAGCTTAACTAATGAAAACTTATCACCTTCCAAAAACACTTCCGAGGTGATTGTTGATATCCAATTTGGCCACGATTAATAAATATACGAGACATGAAAAAATAAACGAGGGATAAAATATGTAATAAATAAATATGAAAGTAATAGGTTCCAGAACCAATCCGGAATTCACCGAGCTACAGATATCGAGCTCCTCCACTTCCGAGCCGAGCAGAGTTTAAAGTAATTGTCAGACCCAGATCTCGTAGGAAGGCCGACTCCTGCGAACGTCAGTATCGTCGACAGGATAAAACGTCAATCGAAGCCGTCATTCATAATTACTGGGTCCTACGTGGTCACATCTTATTTATTACACTTGTATTACTATATTGTTGTAAATTAGGTAAAAAGCCCACTGGTGAGGCCATATAAAAAGAGAGACCCACAATTATTGAGGAGTCTCTCTCTCATTCGGGTAAGAGAGAAAATAGCAAAGAAAGGAGAGACATTTTTTCCATCTCCCAAAAACGAATAAAAATATATATTCATCCAAGATCTGGATTTTCTTACTTTTTATACAAATTATTTTGGTGTTGATACAATTTTTGATGTCAACAGTAATCGGTAAGAATATTATCTCTCATTCTTCTTCTCCTTTTTTTTTCTTCGGTGATGCCACAAAAATTTTATGGAGCCATCGGATGGTTTTCTTATGGAGCCATCCACCACTTAATGTATTGACACCTGTCCAAAGTATATTTATTGCAGGACACTTGTCAATACACTATTGGTGAATAAGTGTGTATGGTTCCATAAGCCGAGCCATCTGATGGCTCCATAGCAAAATTTGGTGATGCCATTATCAAAATTTGAAGCTTACTTCTTATATTCATTTCATCTTCTTCTTCTTCATTCTCAATTTTTCTTCTCCAAATTGCATATGTATTTATCTTATTTCTTCTTCTTCTTTTATTTATTTATTTTTCTCCCGAAGCCTGGTGATGACAGTCGGCGACAGAGGGCTGAGGGGTTCCACTCGCCTCTCGGCTGGGTGGAGTGGCGCGGCAACTGGCGAATTCGGCGGTTGAAGCAGACGGCTAGGATCGTGCGGCGGTCCCTTCTGGCTCGTGAGTGGGGGAGGTCGTTGGACGCCGGGATTCAGCAGAGGACGATGGACTCCGACAGCTGCGCGTCCTTCCCCTCCTTCCCAGCGAGGGGGTCAAGTTTGAGATTACGAAGGCGAGGCTCGAAGCTCGGGCTCGTGGAGAAGACAACAGTATATGTTGCGTGTATATACAATACATTTTTGTTGACACAATCTCAGTGACGCTACCATTTATGACATGTATATAATTCATAATTTTATTCTGGTTATGTTAAGATGTATAACTTTTCAATTACCATTATTATTTTTATGTTTTTTCCATTCATTAAACCATTTTTTCAATTGATTGACATTTCTTTCAAGCTATTGACCTTTGTATGTATATCATATATTCTACATATACTAAAATAATTTATTAAAATAATGATTATGATGAGTTTATGATATGTATATGACAGTTTATATACTGAACAAAAATTTAACACAATTGTGGTAAGATAAAAATGCTATGTAAATAAAAAAATGCTACATATACTGAATATATTAATTATAAATACAATATACTGAACTAAATTCAAACATCATAATTTTGGTTAGATAAAAATGCTATGTAAATAAAAAATCAAGTGATATACTCAACACATACTGACTATAAACGCAATACTGTAGTTGTGTCCAAATGTTATCTTATAAGGTTTAAACATATACAAACATTAAACATATACATAAATATATATCATATGTATAAAATAAATTAATAAATATATAACTGGTTCTATCGATTCAATTACTGGTTCAACCAGTAAACAATTGAACCTGTCTTCAAATTCGGAGGTACGGATTTTTTTTTGTCCGGCCGGCGAAATCAGACGGCTTTTAGCCTGTTCGACCACTGGAACCGGACGCTTTAAAATACGACCGGTCGAGACCGGCCAGACCCTTGTTTTTTTTTTTAATTATATGTTATATATTCGAAATAATTATGTTATAAATTGGACGTTAGATATTATCGTGTTAGGCGTTAGAAATTATTATGTTACAATTTATATTTGATTATGTTATTAAATTATCGTGTTAGGAGTTAGACCGGCCAGCTTATTCGTTTTTGTCTTTCTGGAATTTCCGCATGTGCCTCTGTAGCGTCCACCTCTATGACACTTCAAAAGCTTGACCATTTTCTTTTTGTGTTTCGAAATTACTAATAGAAAACCATTCAGCATTACCTGGTATTTTGCAGCAAAATACCAGGTAATGCTGAATGGTTTTCTATTAGTAATTTCGAAACACAAAAAGAAAATGGTCAAGCTTTTGAAGTGTCATAGAGGCGGACGCTACAGAGGCACATGTGAAAATTCCAGAAAGACAAAAACGAATAAGTGCAATTGCGATTTTGAAATCAAAGTAAAAAAGGTGCCAGGCGAGCCATACTAGAGGATCTGTAGATGTAGCAAGGAAGATAAGGGCTACCATAACCATTCTTTTGTTGTGTATCCTGAGGGTCATCGCCAGTTGAGCGGCCTCAGCGCTTCATCTAAGAATATTGTTCATGATATGACGGACGCTCAGGTGGCCCCGACAAAAATTATGGCCGCGCTGAAGGAAAAGAATCCGGGAGACAACGTTCATGTGCAACAGGTATATATATTTATATCTTGTAACATATGTTTTAATTAACTTTTTGAAGTTAATTATGATAATTAGTAATTTTTTTATATCTAAAAGTTATTGTAATAATTAATATATTTTATTATATTTACTAATGTATTATTATTATGATAGTTAATAATTTTTTTTATGAAATAAATTAATTAATATACTTTTTTATTTATTAATATAATATAGTATTTTTTTTTTGTTTTAAATTATAATGATAATTATAATTAACGCTAATCGGTGACAGGTATATAACTTTAAAGATAAGCTGTGGAAAGAGAGTTTCCAGGGTAGAGACGTTCCTTCCCAGCTTATGCATTTGGCCATGAGCAGCGAGTGTACAAGTATGCCAGCGTAGCCGATCCCCATGAGTAACCCCCAATTATATCCAAGCCGTCGAGCACCTCGTGCAGGAGCTTGGGGGTCACTCTACTATCACTATTGTCGACGAACAATGTGGTAGCTAGCATCACCCACATCCAGGCACCCGCCTCATACTTAGCCAGTCGGCCTTTCCCCTTGAATGCCCCCACAATGGAGGCTTCGATCACCGAAGCACGCTGCCTGAACGAACTCATGAGTTCGGCCTTGGTGACCGAAAGTATCGACATGCAGAGCCCTGGTAGGCGTCTGAATCCGGGTCCTCAGCAACCACGGCTCCCTCCACAGGAACGCCTAAAATGGCCCGGACGTCGTGCAGCTTGATGCTCATTTCACCAAAAGGCAGGTGAAACGAGTTAGTATCCGGTTGCCATCGCTCCACAAACGCTGAAAGGAGTGGAGTGTCCAAGTGGCTGTGCATGGAGTCGACCAGATGTGACACCCCGGTCTTCTCGATCAGAGCTCTCGCATCGGAAGACATCTCATCACGCCATTCCCTCAGATTCTCGACCGCTCTCAGTCTGTTGTGGCATTTCAGCAGCCCCCTAAAGTCTCAATTCCACATGCGGGAGGCGATGTGCCCTAGAAAACTAGGGATGACACTCCCATCAATGGGCCCACCGGCCACTGGGCCTTTAACGATCCGGGGTGCATAATTATCGGTCCTAGCTTGTTTGCTAGTACCTGCATTACAATCAACATATTTGTATATATAGACTTGCTGGCAGATGCATTAAATAAAATATATTTAATAAAACATATTTCATAAGTTTCTCGCTCTTTTTTTTTTCAATTAATGTAGAAACATTACATTTTACATTAATAAAATATAATGACAATTTTAAACTAATTTATTATGTAACATTACTACTAATTGATTATAACAATAATAAAAATAATTATAATAATTTTCTAACTAATGAATAGTATGGTTCCTCTAAATTACAAAATAAGTATACCGTAGTTGAGGAGCAGGCCGATAATACTTTTCTAACAGTACCCATAATTTGTTATGATTAAGTAAAAATATTTTATGTTAAACAACAATAAATACGTAAATTATTTACCTGATGAGGATGCAACGCTACCAAAACGCCCCCCAACCTATCGTTGAGGAGCATGCTGTGTAGGAAGAACAGCCTGTACCGGACGAACATGTTGTAGAACAGGCTGTACAGGAGGAATAGGGTGGGTAGGACCCATAGGCTGTGCGTGGTCCTGATCATCTGAGGAGTCGTCCGAGTCACACTCCTCTGGACCTGGCTCCCTCTCGCCGTACGACTTATCAGGATACCCCTGCTGACCGTAAGGTAATGGTGCGCGTGCGCGGGGTACCGACTTCCCTGCGTGGCGGGGAAAAAAATATCCCCGCTGTTCGTACGGTCCTGGTGCCGGGGGCATCGAACTGCCTGTCTGGCCAAGATAATAATATCCATGCTCACCGTACGGTAGGACTCCGTGGAGTCACGAACTATCTGGCTGGCCCTCAAAATGATATCCCTGCGGACCATCTCGTACTGGTGCGGAGGGTCTCGAACTCTGCCTAGCCTGAGGAGTCTTAACCACTGAGCCTCATCGATCAACGTCTGTCTGTCCCGATGAACGGATGCATTGACACCCCGACTTCTAGTGTGTCGGGTGCCAGAACCATCATAATAGTCATCGAACGCCTCGTCGTCATCCCTGACATTTGATTGTCCAGGTCTGCTAACACCCTGAATCAGAAATATAATTATTAAATTTTTCTATATGTAATAAATATTGTAATAACTATTAAAATATATTATAATTCATTTTTTTAATAATTATTATTATTATAATTTATAATATTTATTATAATTATAATAAATATTATAATAAATTATTATTATAATTATTATAATTAATTCTAATGTATAATTATTATTATAAAATTATAATTATTATAATTAATTACAATAACTAAAGTTATAAGAAATTATAATTAATTATAATTAAATATAATTATTATAATTAAAATTATAAGAAATTATAATTATTTTTATTATTATAATTATTATTATAATTAATTACAATTATTATAATTGTTATAAATTACAATTAATTACAATTAATATTTTTTATAATTTATAATTAACTACAATTTATTCACCTTATTATTATTATAAATAATAATTGTGATTGTAATTATTATAATTATTTCTAATTTATAATTATTTCTAATTTATAATTATTATGATAATTATTTGTAATTTTTATTATAATTATTATTATAATTATATGTAATCTATATTATAAATAGTATTATTATTATTATTATTTATAATCTTTATTATAAATATTATTATTATTATAGTTATTATTAATATAAGTATTTATAATTATATTATGATTATTATATAAAAAAAAATTTGTCCGGCCGGTTCGTCATCGGCCGTCGGGGCCGGTCCGGTTCGGTCCGACCGACCCTCGATCTCGCTCATCCTTCACGGCGTCCGGCCGCCGATCGCGATCGGCGTAAAAGCCGTGCGTCTGGCGGGATCGGATGCCTTCTCCGCCGTCCGGAACTGACGACCGGACGGCCGACCGGTGTCCGGAGACGACGGTTGGACGTCGGTCCAGAATTTAAAAAAAACTTTTAAAAATATTTGTGGTGAAAAAATAAATTACCTTGCTAGAGAAGTAAGCCTTGCTGAGGTTGTAGGATTTTTTCGATATTATTTTGAATTATTTTCGGTGTTCAAATCGCTCGTTGAATGTTCGGAAATTTAGAGAGATAGAAAATTTAGAGAGACAAATAGAAAAAAATAGGTTAAGGGCAAACGAATAAAAAAGGAGCCGTCACTTGTAAAAGGGCCGCAAATAGCAGATGTGTTCATACCTGTTTCGACGAGGGAAGCAGGGAAACCATTCAACCGAATGATTTATCCTATCCGCGGGTTTTCAAAACCTTGCTGAAAAGATCTCCCTCTCTCCAGCCGTCCCATACGCAACTCTGAACTCTCTTTCTTGTTACGCATCCCGCTGTCCATCCGCCGTTCGCCGCCGTATTGCTCAACCGGTCGACTCTTCTTCTTTCCGATGGGAGTGTCCGCCGCCGAAAAGAAGGCTAAGCCTGTCTCAAGCCCAGCTCCTCCGGCCTACACCAAAGACGAAACTTATATTGAGACCGTAATACCCAAACGCATTGAGCTTTTCGAATCCTTGAAAAATCAACAGAACCTTAGTCGCCTTTCGCTTTCTCCTGATCCTATCCAGTAATCGCGGTTACCTATTCGTTCATTTTTTTCTCATTTATTTGATAATAAATTGACTTTTACAATTTTGGTTTCAAAATTATTCGAAATAGGATTACGTTGCCGGATGGGAAGGTGAAAGAAGGAAAGAAGTGGAGCACGACGCCATTTGATGTTGCCAAGGAGATATCAAAGAGTTTGGCGTCAAACGCGTTGATCTCGAAGGTAAACGGGGTGCTGTGGGATATGAGCCGGCCATTGGAAGGAGACTGCAAGCTCGAGCTGTTTACCTTTGATACTGATGAGGGCCGTGATACCTTCTGGCATTCAAGTGCACACATTCTTGGCGAGGTAAACTATTTTAAGTTTGATGATATTCTTAGTGAAGATTATAACTTTGAGTAAAGATTACAACTTCAACTTGATTTGTGAATGACCACCGGTTTGTCTTTTGATTTTGAGTGGTTTCCAGTCATTAGAGCAGGCATATGGGTGTCGATTATGCATTGGGCCTTGCACCACAAGGGGGGAGGTAAGATTTTTGCATTTTGCTTGCGTTGTTTTCTCTTCTTATGGATTGATGGCGTCTTCTCCTAAATATCCCATTTGTGTGCATATCTAGGCTTGTTTTCCTTTAGTTGCTTTCTCAAGCTGTACATTGTTTATTTTCTGAGAGAATGTTATGTCTCGTCAAAGGGCCATTGACGTTGTTGGAGAATGAATTTGGACTATCAACGCTAAGCTTTAGGAGGACAATGAAATGCAATAGTTTTCATTATAAAAGAACAGAATGTAAATGTTACTATTTCTTGCTCGTCTAATTTTAAAGGAACCCTTTTACAGTTTATAGCATTCGTGAAAAAATCTATCTTAACTAACTCCAAAATTACACATATTTGGTACTGTCAATCAAACAAATTAACAGAGCAAGTGTTGCATTCTTTGATCTTGGCTCAGATCATTTTGTCTTTGATTATATTTCCAAAAATCTGCATCAGAGTATTAATTATGGGTATCCCTACTAAGTGCAGTTTATATTCATCAATTCACCTAGAGTTCCAAAAATTAAAGTTGATATTACATTTAATTCAAGGCGAAAGAGGAAGAATGTAGCAAAATTGCAACGACAAATATATTAACATGTTCTCACAATTGGTGTGAATTTTTCTCCATGCTTATCTTAGATGAACGAGAGTACTATTTTGATTGGACTATTTCATAAATTTGGTCTCCCTTCAAAACTAATGTGTTTGTAGTGGAATCTTTCAGTTGCTTTTACATTTTGAGTGGATTTATTGTTTTGAACTACTGTTATAAAAATATATGTTCCCTATGTTGAACGGTATAATTCATTTACAGGGGTTTTATTATGATGCATTTTATGGTGATCTGGGACTGAATGAGGACCACTTTAAACAGATTGAAGCAGCTGCCAAGAAAGCTGTTGATGTATTGCTTCTAGAATTATGTTGCTTTACCATTGAAGAGTTGGCATTTCTTATTTGGTCTAATAAGGTCACTTCACATATTTTCTCAAACCTATTATGATTGTTGTATTATTGTTGTGCTTTAGGAAAAACAACCCTTCGAGCGCATTGAAGTCACAAGGGAACAGGCTCTTAACATGTTTTCGGACAACCAGTTCAAGGTCTTTTAGTTTACAATCCTAGTTATATATCTACATCTTAATCTTCATTACTGATGAAACTGTATACTTATTTTTGAATTGTTTATGACTGTTCTCTGTATCTTCACCCTCCCTTTCTAGGTTGAAATTATCAAGGATTTACCAGAGGATAAAACAATCACAGTGTACAGATGTGGTCCGTTGGTTGATCTTTGTCGTGGACCTCACATACCTAACACATCTTTCGTGAAAGCATTTAGCTGTTTGAAGGTGAGATCTGCTTTTCATTGTTAGTAAATATTGAGTCTGTGAGTCTTCATTTCTCATTTTTCAAATATGTATTATCAGGCATCATCAGCTTACTGGCGTGGAAATAAAGACCGTGAAAGTTTGCAAAGAGTCTATGGCATATCATATCCAGATCAAAAACGTCTGAAGGTGACATTTTTTCTGACTTTATCCTTCCTGCTTTTGCTATCATATGGCATTGTTAGTAACGATATTTCCCTTCAGCATTATCAGCTCACTTGATTTGCGTAATGGTAATCCACACAGGAATACAAAGCCATGCTGGAAGAAGCAAAAAAATACGACCATAGAGAACTCACGAAAAAGCAAGAACTTTTCTTTTTTCACCCTCTAAGGTAAGAGTTCGGGCTATATTACACTTTCTTTTCCAGCTTAATTTGTTTTTTGACTTATAAATTGACATGTGTGTGCAATTTAGCCCAGGAAGTTGTTTCTTCTTACCCCATGGTGCTCGAGTTTGCAACAAGTTGCTGGAATTCATTAGAAGTCAGTACTGGAAGAGAGGCTATGAAGAGGTAATATTTGATTACCAGTCTTGAAGGGTGCCTATGGATTTGTCACTACATAATTGTATCACTTCATAGCTACCTATTGCTTGGTTTATTAGGTGTGGACTCCAAATATGTACAATATGCAGCTGTGGGAAACATCTGGTCATGCAGCAAATTACAAGGAGAATATGTTTGTGTTTGAGGTGAGATCATCCTAGTAAAAGATTGGTTTTATTACGAAATTATTGTATCCATAATTCCATTGCCAAATAATAAGTTGGGGGTACTTTCTGGTTATATGTATCTTCAAAGTAGAGGGAGTGATGGACCTGAAAATTTTCAGGTGGAGAAACAAGAATTTGGACTGAAGCCAATGAACTGCCCTGGCCATTGTCTTATATTTGATCATAGGGTCCGCTCATATAGAGGTGATCCTTTCTTTGTGATCCTGTCTTATATGTGATAATAAGGTCTGCATTTTAATTGTTAAATGTGATAGTATCCTGTATCCTCATTGCTATTTCCTCTACAGTTTTGAAACAGATTTACTTATGTCGAGAACTAGAGACCACTTTTATGCTATTATCTTTAATGTGTGTGCTAGTGCCTTTTGCGCGGGATTCTAACTGACAGCTGCAGTTCATTTTTAGTAGTATGTGAAACTTGAGCCCAACCCTTTTTATTGCAGAACTTCCACTTCGCCTGGCTGATTTTGGGGTCCTGCATCGGAATGAAGCGAGTGGTGCACTAACTGGTTTGACTCGTGTCAGGAGATTTCAACAGGTATATCTAAGATCGTATAATGAAAAGTAAAAGCATGTGTACTTTTTTTTTTTTTTTTNTTTTTATTTTTTTTTTCACTACTGTCTTTTGCATTTATCAAGTACTACCTGGTAGCGAGTGATGTTCTTGGCATTCTACATTTGCTAAATTAATTTTAGTTTTAAACAGTGAGCTTGACCAGATCAGATGAACATTATACCGATATATTTATGATTGCATGTGACAATTTTGTTTCAATTGCTTAATGCTAATGACACAAAAGTTTTGGTACAGGATGATGCCCATATTTTCTGCAGGGAATTGCAGGTAAGATGGACTTTCTTGGCTGTATCCTGCTTGTGTAGCTTTTGGTGAAGCTTGTCTTATGTTATCTTCCTATAATCTGATCCTCAGGTTAAAGATGAAGTGAAGTCTGTGTTGGAATTCATCAGTTATGTGTACGAAGTGTTTGGTTTCACTTTTGACCTAAAGTTATCTACGGTATGAAGTTTTAGTATGTAGTTCTTACTTAAGTTACCCTACTATGCCATCTGTTTATATTTTTACCTCCCTTCAATCAAAAGCGATAATTACATGAAAAAGAAATGTTCGATAGGACATGAAAATAAAATTCACAATAATAGTCTTATGCACATTATACACCAGCACCCCAACTATATGTACTTTTGTGGTAAACATAATGGGTATTACCCAAAAAAAAAAAAAAAAAATGGATAATACCTATTTTGAAAGATAAAGCTAATATTTCTTAATGTGCTGCAGAGACCGGAGAAATATCTTGGGGACTTGGAAGTATGGGAAAAGGCTGAATCTGCTCTTGCAGAAGCACTAAATGAGTTTGGCAAACCTTGGGAGGTTAGTTACTTTTACATTTAATACTGCCCCATTGATAATTTACCAGCATTATTCTTATCGAAGCACAGTTGGAAACCGCTGTTGTAAAACTGACTTCAAATCTTTTTATTAGATAAACGAAGGCGATGGAGCATTCTATGGGCCTAAGATTGACATCAGTGTTTCTGATGCAATGAGAAGGAAGTTTCAATGTGCTACATTGCAGGTTTTGTTTTTATTGCTTTCCTACTTATCAGTGTTTTATGAGGATTTTGCAACTTTTATGAAGACAGCTTCTTAATAGCTTGGAATTTTTTTACTGTTCCAGCTGGACTTCCAGCTCCCTGCTCGTTTCAACTTATCCTACTCAGCAGAAGATGAAACTAAGAGGGAGAGGCCTGTTATGATACACCGAGCTATTCTCGGTTCTGTCGAACGAATGTTTGCAATACTTTTGGAGCATTACAAGGGCAAGTGGCCGTTTTGGCTTAGTCCACGTCAATCAATAGTTTGCACTGTATCTGACACATACGTGCCTTATGCACTAGAGGTTAGATGTAGCTCAATGTCTAATACTATTTTGGTACACTAGCAACTTTGTTTTGCAAATGCTTCCTTTTTTTATGCGAGTTCCTTAAGTTGCCAAATTATTATGGATAATAGATCCGGGATCGCATACATGAGGCTGGGTTCTTTGTTGATGTTGACACTAGTGACAGAACAGTTCCAAAAAAGGTGCGTTTATACTCGTTCCTTACTTTTTGCAATCCACTGTAGTGTAATTACATTTTGAGTAGAATGCAGTTGCCTATAAATCAGTCAAAATGAATATTCTATGTCTTATGTGTATGTTTGGTAAGCATCATAAGCCAACTTATAGCTTATTTAGTGAGTTTATAAGCTTTCTGTATTTAAATAAGTTGGTTTGGTAAAATGAGCTTTTTGAAAAAAGCATGAGCTTTTCTGATAAGCTTGTTTATGTAGCTATTCAAAAGAGTCCGTTGAAATTTTTATTTCAGTTGAATTATCAACTAATTTTACCACACTTTTGTTATATCTGCTAGCTTTTGAACCATCATTCAGAAATTGTCAGCTATAAGCTCTAAATTAATTTATGAGATATCAGTTAACTTATTGATTATAAGCTAGCGTTTCACCTAGATTTACCAAACATAGCACATGTAAAGAATGGCTTCACCGGAATTGTTTTAATATATTTTCATTTTGAGACTCGCATGTGAATGATTTTGGTGGGTTATATAAATAAATATCTGTAGGTACGAGAAGCTCAATTGGCTCAGTACAACTATATCTTAGTTGTTGGCGCGCAAGAAACTGGAACCGGAAAGGTAAAAAGTACCTACTTTACAATGTTTACTTGGCTGCAATTGAATACTTATATAAACTCATTTACTCATCCATCATATAATAATAATAAAAAAATAAAAATAAAAATAAATAAACTATTCTTCTATCTCACTTTTCTGTTTCCTCCATCCATATTTTCAATCCAAAATTGTAAATTATAAATCAATAATCACTACACTTTTATCTATAAATTTTATATTCATTCACTTACGTATTTATAACTATTAATTATAATTTTACTATTTTCATATCACATTACAATTAATTATAATTTTTATATTACATCACTTTACATTAAATATTACTAATTCTTCCATTAACTTTCATTCACCAACCAAACTTTTTTCATCAATGAATACGTATTGAATTGCGAATGCCAAATGGATCCTCTCTCTCTCTCTCTATCTAAAAGCCTCTGCTATAATACGTGCAGGTGTCGTTGCGGGTTAGAGGCGGCAATGAGTTTGAATCCATAAGTGTTGAAGGTCTCTTAAATCTATTCAAGGATGATGTTGCAGCTTTTAGGTAGTTGGTTTTTCTTACGAACCGAAACTATGAATTTTTTTACGTTATTTTATTGATTTCTGGAGATAGTTCATGAGAGCTACGAACGAAAAACAAACTAACAGAAAAACTTGCTTCAGGCATTTGGTCTCTAATTGAAAGAATATGTTGATTTTGGTACATTTTACTTTTCTTTTTCCAGCATAATTTTTCCAGCAAAAATATGATATGTTACTGTTTGTGTTATTGTCTTTGAAAAAAGCTGTGTTTGGACCTTTGGTAACAAGACGTTTGACCTATTTGACCGGCTGGATATTTTTTTGGTCACGTTTGGTAAAGATAATTGATATTGAAGCTCCAAATAGGAGCTTTTTTGTGAAGATGTGATTTTAAAATATTTAAAAACGATAGTTTTGTATATATTTATTATTAATCATATAAATAAGTCATTGTTGATAAATTAATAATATTTAACTATTTACAATGAATTCATTTTAAAGTTCTATATTATAAATAAATAAATTTAATATAAATATTTTTTAATGTTGTTCTTATTTTATGCTATAAATTCACTATTCGCTGTTAGTTATTTATGAAGCAAGTTTACAAGTAACTAATAATAAAGGTTACTGTACCCATCCTTGAAATCCATCAATTGGTAAGTAATAATTTTGTCATTTACCAGTTTTTACCAGTATATTGTTAATCCTCAAACAGGCCAGAATAGATTTCAAGGATGGGTACAGTAGCCTTTGATGGACTTTCTTAAGCTATTTTTAAGAATTCCAATGGTGATTGGCATTTTTAAAGTAGGACTTACAAGTTATAAGTATATGAATATCTAATTGTATAGAGAAAAAAAAATACAAGGCAATTGGGATAATATTTTATTCTAAAAAACAAAAAATCTTACCTGATCCTCCTTTTCCATATCACTCATCACATTGTAAATACTAAACTCGAAATTAAGGGTAAAAATAAAAATAAAAACCAATGTCTATTATATACAAGCTCGGCACTTTCGCATTATTCATATCAACACATGAGCGAATATCTTAGTCCAAAAAGAAATAATGGCAGTCCTAAATAATAATAATAATAAATAGAATAAAAGCACACACATCATCATATAGATAGAATTTATTTTGACAAAACCATCACAGTAGTTGCAAATAATATTGCAATCCAACTAAACTTCTCCAAAGAAATAGCCATAGCTGCATATTAAAAGATTTGATCAGAGTTATAAAACCAGTGCATTTTTGGTTATGTGAAATATATATTTCATTGCTTTGAAGTAAAGAACACACAGAAAACAGATGTTATAAGGAATAACATTAGTATGTGGTAAATAAAACAGTATTAAAAATGATTATTGTTAAAATTGATAATATTATTGAACTATAAAGTCTACCTTCATTATTTATTTATTTGCATAAGTAATTAATTGATGAGTAAAATAATAACAAACCCTCACCTTGATTACTATCACTTGCCGGATTCGTATTTGAAGTAGACCTACCCTGAACTATTCCAAGTCGCCCACAAGAGTTTGAATTAACAGCACCTATAAAAATTATATTTCACTATAATCAGTACATTCTATATAGCTGCTAGTAGAAAAAAATCGTGTTGTAACTAGAATTGGAAATAAGCTGAGCTCAAACTCCTGATACTCGATCTTGACCTTAAGTCTTTATTAAGTTAGCCAAGACTTAATAGTTCTGAAATTAATTATGTGTATACTCTTATTTCTCAGGGTTAACGAGTATGGCTCGTTAACTAAACAAGCCCGTACTGTAATCGAGCCAAACCAAACTCGAGTTTCAATGAGCTAAACCGAACCTACAAACAACTCAATTTGTTTTACGAGTCGAGCTTAGGTAGTAGTTCAAAAAATTACGTAAAAATTCTTATTTTTTCGGGCCTAACGAACTCGGCTTGTTAGCTAAACAAGCTCGAACGATAAAGGAGTCGAACCAAACTCGAACTTTAATAAGTTGAACTGAATCCAAATGACTTAGTTCCTTTAACAGCTCTACTTATAACTATTATAGATGATAATATATTTAAAAGTGAAGTTAGTCAAAGTAGAAAATAAATTCAATTACAATTTCTTGAATTCTGTATCAAACTTAGAGCATCTCTAATAACCCTCCTACACAAACCTCCTTTATCTATTCCCAATATGCCACATCATCCAAAACCTCATTCTTACTCCTACACATATAAACCTCCAATAATAACAAACCTCATAAACCTCTTTTTTATGGGTCCTACATGTTTCCCACTTATTTTTATAATTAATATTATACTCTTTATTTTTAATTAATATTTTAAAACTATAACTTCAATTTTATTTTTATATAATCTAAATGTTTCACATATTTATCATAAATACGCACAATAGATTAATAGAAAAAGTAAAATGCATGAAAATAGTAATCAATAAATATAAATTAAATATCTTAAATTTAAAATAATTTTAATTTAGTTTTTCTAGATTTTAATTTTTATGAATGCAAAACCTCAACAATTTAAATCTCAATTATTTGTATATATAATACATATATATTGGATTGAGAGAGCATAAAACGTAAAAAATAAGATAATTTATTTTGCAAAATAAATTGAGAGAAAGAAATTTGAACAAAATAAAACAAATAAAATGAAGTAAAAAAGGTGGGTGGAGACAAGATGTAAGACGTGCAAAGGTGGGCCAACCTTCAACTCACTTGACTTGTGAAGAGTGTTATACACGCGTGGCTTTGAATGATATGGAACAAAACTGTGTCTTGTACTCTCTTTATTTTGCTCATTTTTAAAATTTTTCTGTTTTATATTTATGGGGTTTGAGGGAGGTTTTTGTTTACAAACCTGGTTTGAAATTTTAAACCTCAGAGCTGTCTCATTTAACCATAAACCTCAAGGTTTGAATTTGTAAACCTCTGCTTAAATCCCTTATTAAAGTTGCTCTTATATTTAATTTTGAAAGATAGACTCTATTTGTATATCAATTAGTACAGAGCCCGTGCGATGCACGGGGTGCACAATTTTAAGGCTATTTATCCAGGCTTATAATTATATACATGAATAAAGAAAAATGTACGGGATATATATAGTACGTGACCCGTGCAAAGCACGAGATATATTTATTTAGAAAATATTATATTATAAGATGCAATATTCAATAAAAGTTTATAATACGCAATAAAATTGTACAATGTTCAAATACCCGTGCGAAGCACGAGATATATTTATTTGTTTTATGATTTGATAATATAAACAAATCTATACTTAACTTTGACAAATAAAACAAATAAATACTTTAGTAAGTATTTAATGTATATACTAAATAGGAATATATTTAGTATAATCAAATACTAAATATAATCAAATAAGTCAAAGTGTACATTTTTATTTGGTATTTGATTTTTTTATTATTAAATTTTTTTTATTATACTTACCTTTTTAAAATAAAACAAATAAATAAATCAATTAAATAAATAAAATATTATAATACCAAAATAGTAATGACATTTAATACAGTTGATTTTTCTGGATAGTAAATGTAGTAAATAGAATCTCCTTTTATATAAGTATAGATTGTATAATACGGAAATAGTAATGCAATAAATGTTGTTGACTTTTCTTTATACTAAATCTGGTAAATGGTATACCTTTTAATATAAGTATAGATATTTGTTTACCATTTAAATACTAAATCATCCGTAATTAATGTTGTTTGTTTTAGTTGCCACAATTTTCTCCAAACTAAATTAACAACTGCCATGATTTAAGGGCAACATTTAATGTTGTTCTATTTTTAGGAGACATTAAATGTATTTGGCGGGAAAAACTTGCTAAAAGTGTTAAATGGTTAATCTTTTAATATAATGATAGACTTATTAATTATTTCGGGATAATCTTACAGTCATTGTAGCATGGGAAGGCAGAGATATTGAGAAGATTAGAGTAGCCTGGATTGCATTGACACGTGTGTGTATGTGTTGCATTCCTTGTGCAACTTCCTGCTCCACAGTAGACCCAATAGCAAGCTAACAAAATAAACCAAAAAAAAAAGGAATTATATTTTATAAGTACTAGTACAGAGCCCGTGCGATGCACGGGTTGCACAATTTTAAGGCTATTTATCCAGGCTTATAATTATATACATGAATAAAAAAAATGTACGAAATATATATAGTACATGACCCGTGCGAAGCACGATATATATTTATTTGGAGAATATTATATTATAAGATGCAATATTCAATAAAAGTTTATAATACACAAGAAAATTGTACAATGTTCAATAAACGTTTTATAATAATCAAGTGGAGTCTTAAAGTCTCTTGTACATTAAGACTACCGACAAAATAATATTTAATCAATGAGTTTCCTTTCCTTGTAGCCAAATTGTGAATGTGATTTGAGGAGTACAACAAATCGATATATAGCTGACTTGCTTTTTTCATTGTAGTTTTTTTTCTTTTTTTATTATAATGAATTTAAAGATATTCTAAAATATAGCAAAAATTAATTTTTTTTTTATTACAATTAGGAATTTTACTACATATAAACTCTCAATCTATGGTGTTAATCAACGTTTAAGTCTAAAAAATTAAGAATTTTTACCTCTTTTAATCAACGTTTAAGTCTAAAAAATAATAGAGTTATTATAAGTTTTTTTTCTACATTTTTTAAAACATTAAATATGAGCATGTTAGGGCTAGCTTGTAAAATAATTAATATATTATCTCACTAAAACATTTATACAAATATAAATTTAATTTTAGCATATAAATTTATCTCTTGATATAAGAGAAAGTAACAGTTTTACTTATTGTTGTTCACCATATAATATTTAATTATTATTTTATAATATAATAAAAAAGAAATATTGTTAAATAGTGTAGTAGAATTGTTATAAAATTATATGATTTTTTTTTTATAATATGAATTTAATATTTTTTATGATTTGATAATATAAACAAATCTATACTTAACTTTGACAAATAAAACAAATAAATACTTTAGTAAGTATTTAATGTATATACTAAATAGGAATATATTTGGTATAATCAAATACCAAATATAATCAAATAAGTCAAAGTGTACATTTTTATTTGGTATTTGATTTTTTTATTATTAAAATCTTTTTATTATACTTACCTTTTTAAAATAAAACAAATAAATAAATCAATTAAATAAATAAAATATTATAATACCAAAACAGTAATGACATTTAATGCAGTTGACTTTTCTGGATAGTAAATGTAGTAAATAGAATCTCCTTTTATATAAGTATAGATTGTATAATACGGAAATAGTAATGCAATAAATGTTGTTGACTTTTCTTTACACTAAATCTGGTAAATGGTATATCTTTTAATATAATTATAGATTAGAGAGCTACATCAAAATTCATGATATATTTTTTTTTTTATGTTTCATATTAATTATGATATTATTGTAGGATATATTTATTTCAGGAATAATCTGGGTCAAATGTAAATAAAAAAAAAATTACATTAAACACCATATATAAGGCTTTGGGTTAGGAAAATTACTTACGATCAAAGTAGGATAAGTTGTGTGGAGTTGGTGGCGCTGGTGGAGGGGCCGGCATACACGAATAGTTCAAAGAACCTAAACGTAACAAAATAAAAAAATATATCTTAGTCTAAATATATAATATAAAGCAGTTGGTGTTGTTACAGGGTAAAAATGCCATTTTATAAAGCAGTTGGGCACTAGTGGAGTTGCTTGTGTGAATCATGCATGCATCAAGATGAAACATAAATAGAAGTAAAAAAAATAAAACAATTCAATCTTAATTTATTATATTGTGATCTTTTATTTTATTTTATTTTTTAAAAAAATTACAATTTGGGATGATGCATGGTAGGAATTCAAAGTCTCGCTCATCGTCATCTTCAAGACGGGTCCGCCTCCATCCTTCATCACAGTCGCACCTAAAGTTAAAAGGGTAACCCAGAGCCGCTTCACAACTCCCTCTTCCACATTCAACCTCGTTACATAAATTCTCTGCAAATTAACCAATTCATATAGTTAAAATAACCATGGAGTAAATCGACCAAAATTTCAACCCTTCAAGTAATAACTACTAAACAATCTTATATATTGATATATCTTCCATTCTGCTGAATGATTGACACGATCATTTATACTTTATACGATGAGTATGTGCTGTTGATTTTTTTGATGCAGTATTTGTACATGTTAAATCGATCATCTAATTGGTTGAATCCTAGAGTTCGACATGAAATTTTATTTATTTATTATTATTATTATTATTATTTTGGTACGAGACACAAAATTAAGCTAAAAAACACATATAAAAGAGTAGTAGTTAAAAGTACGTACCAAAAAAGGGAGAAAGGCTTGGAGGAATATGGTCATCTCCTTTGGTTGCTATGGGTAGCAAAAGCACCAAAATCGCCAATAGAGATTGACAATTAGTGAGCGCCATTTGAGAGAGATTGCGTGTGTGTGTGGAGGAATTAATATGTTTAGTCCATTAATACCAACTTATATATATAAGAAATTCAGATTGTTGCAAAACCACCCCAAGATAAATATAAAACACACCCCATAGGTATCCGTAAATTACAGAATTGCCATATTCTCAAACTTTTTGGACCTATCTTAAAATTTTCAACAGCTCATGGAGTACTCCTTGTAATTCACCCAATAAAAATTGGAAAATTTGGATGTGTTCATACTCCATAGATATTGACTCTGTTTTAGCAGAAGTTTCTCTTCAACTATAAGTTCTCATTAATTTAGTGCTGAAAAATGTGGCACATTTTTTTTTAAAAAAAAAATAAGTGACTTAGTAACAATGACACTCATTAAATAAAATTTAAACAACATATCAAAATCAAAAAATAGCTGACAGACTGACACGTTGGAGAACCAATTATATAATACATTTTGTCNTGTCGACTGGGTGGTATCCCCACATTCATCTGTTGTTTACGCCCCTAGTCCAGACCACATTGGACCCCGGCCCCACCAAAGCGGAAGCACCTCTTGGTCCGTGGCCCTAACAGACCACTGAGCTCCACCCCAGAGGGTGGGACTAATCCACCCAGGAGGAATAGAGTGCCCCATCCCCACTCCCCACGGTAGTTGGGTTCGATCCCGCGCCTCCAGGAATCAATGCCTCAAAGAGACTCCTCCCTTTGCCACTTGACTACATGCCCCAGGGGCTACTTTGTTGTATTTAATTTGACTTTTTGTTACATAGTTGGTTGGTCGTTAAATGAAGCCTGAGATGGACAACTACTTTTTCTTTACTCAACAGAACTTTCTAATTGAGGTTTTAAAAAATTAATTTGCGAGTTTGGCATGTCTGACCGCAACAATAAATTAATTAGGATCTTCAAATTGTCTGAAAAATGCCTTGGCAAGTAGACTTTTCAATAACTAAGAAGATTTATGTTAAGATGGAGATAAATACTGACCGCGCGTCGCGACGCGGCAAATTTAAATTTATAATTTTCCTCAACTAACCTCTACTAACTAGTAGTAGTGGCGAGTAAGGGTCGATCCCACGAGGAGTAGGAATTAAATTGTGACAATCTCGTATTAATTGAATTAAACTAGGAAAGCAATAAAAGATGGGGGAGATTGGTTTTATAAAAATAAAAATAAAAATAAGAAAATAAAATAAAAATTAAATAAAATGAGAGAAGTCCAGTTTTCGGTTCAGTTATCACCCAATCTAAATCTACCGTTAACTAATTTCGACGCTTTTTCTAAATTGCTAACGAATTACCAACCCTAGCTAACAACAAGCTCTGTTAACCGAATTCTCCCTTACAGAATATTTAATCGAAATAAGTTCTTCGACTAAACCTAACTAGTGGACAACCTAGAATAAGCTCTCTAGATTTAATACACTAGCAGCATTAATTTCTAGGAAAATAGATCAGTCTAAGTAATGGACGCAAAAGCTCGGACCATTTAACTTATGCTCACGCTACCCTAAGGATGCACGACCCCTAGTTTACTACTAACGAAACGAGACAATAACAATTACGGATTAAAGTCTCGAATCTAGCAATTAAACTATGAATATTCAACCTAGCTGGCCAAACCAAATCAAACACCATAATTCATAAACATTAAACACAGATAGCATGAATCAACTCATCAACAAAATAAATACGGTGTCTCGATTAATCAACGATAAGAAATAAATCCTTCAATCCATAGACAAATCGAAGTTAGGGTTCAAACATCCCCTCAAACTGGATAAAAATACTAGTCTAACATATTAATAAAAATAAATAAATGATAAAAGAGAGAAGATAAAAATATCTCCCTCGTGTGCGAGTGCGGCTTCCCTCCGCCTTTCGCCTTTTGTCTCTGTCTCTCCCTGTGTTTGAGTGCCGCTGCGTTTTCTTTTTCTGTGTGTCTCTCAAAATAAATCCTCCTTTTTTCTGTTATGCAGCTGCGTGAGTTTTTTTTTTTGGAAAAATATAATGCCCAGCAATTCGAAGTCTCCGCCAATCAAATCCTCAAGACTAAAGTCCTTTTCATTCACGTGTCCAGTGCCCTCAAAATAATCAATTCAAATCACTTGCCCCACATTCTTTTCGTTCACGTGTCCCATTTCCAATTTCCAACATCACAATTGGGCTTTTTTTTCATCCGGCCCACTTCAATTTTATGCATTTTCGGCTTAGATTAGTATTGTATTGACTATTGAGTGCCCGATAATTGGTAGCGTGAACTTCCGTCCAATGCTTCGCGTACACAAAATACTCCAATAAGCTGAAAATAAATAAAAAAAATATCAATGTGTATGGATCCATTCAAATAATAAATAAGTCAAAAAAAATACAAACGTGCGAATAAATTAAGCGTATAAAAATACACTACTAAATATATAAAACGCGCACATTTTTCGACCGATCAAATACTGTACAATGCAAAAATCTCTTTTTGCCCTTCAATCTGCTCACACATCTTCTTTTATGATCAAAAAA
>BKCP01005317.1:333531-346093 GCA_008636005.1 Striga asiatica | reverse complement strand
GAAAATTGAAAATGTAAATATCATAAATTCGCGGAAATAGTAAGTAAAAAATATTTGTAAATGAACAGTGCAACACTCACAAATCACGATGAGGTCCATTTCAACGGCTTCATGCAGAAGTTGGGAGATGTTCGTGTCGAGTATGTTTGAATATGCAATGACGATATCAAATCGTGTCTTCCCTTTGGTTAATGTTGATAATGCGGCAGATTTATCTTCAACTCTAGTAACTAAAGGAAAAAAATAAATAAATCAACAAAGTAAATGATAGTAAAATATAAAATAAGCTTTTCTTAATGTTCACAACAGTATGTATATTCAAGTATAGTATATGAGTAGTGAAAAAACAGATTGAATTTAGACTAAGTGATGTTTTCATTTAACCAGAAAAAGAAAAAAGATTAAAAATTGATGGATGTCGTTAGTGTAAAATTAGCGCGAGAGTCGTTTAATTCAAAATTAGCGTGTCAGATAGAGAACGTTGGCGCAAAATTAGCGCAATGTATTATTCTTGATGTCTTTTAATAAACAGTATAGACTTGATATGGTGATAATTTTAAAGCTTCATGTATCATGCCAGATCTTGGAGAGAAATAATCTGTTAATTTTCATTTTGTGCTTTAACAGGACTTAATTAAACTGATTTAATTTAATATTTACCTTCATAGAAAAAGTATTGTAACATCTGCATTATTATGTCATCATTATCTACAAGCAACACATGGAGCTTTTGGTCCATTGGAGGAGGTAATGAAGGTGCAAAAAATGGTGCTCCTAAAGTGTGGCCTCCCAATGAATTCATGATTTTTATTTTTATTTTTTTTTAACTATTGTTTTGTGTTGTTATGTACTCTGTATTGACTAATGCTAATGAACAGAGTTCTGCAAGAAAAAATAAAATTAAATTAAAGTTGGAGTTGTGATTTGAAGCAGGACATGAAGTGCTGTTTATATAGTGAAATTCTTTGGTAAAGTTGGTTTTAGCGACGACTCGTTGGTTGACTTTGTTGAGCCGCTTTTTCTCTTTTCAAACGCGGTTAATAAAATAATATTATGTGAGATTACCGATGACGCTCAAAATCAAATTACCTTTTTAATTACATATTACGATATATTAGGACGTGTGGGGCCCAAAGATGACTAATATTACCCGTTCAAATCTACTAGTGTATACCCCGTGCGATGCACGGGAACAATATTAAACTAACAATATTATAAATAGATCTCGAGTTTGAGTCACTCAATGACGGAAGTGGAAACTACTATTGATCCTATTTAAAAAGAGGAAGAAAAAAAAATAATTATAAATTAAAGAAGAAGATAAACAATACTTAATAATTATAAATTAAAGATTCGGGGTCAAACAATGTAAAATTATTTTGTATAAAAGAATAAAAAAATTTGATTACACATCATTCAAAATTATTATTATACTTTTTTGTATGATTAGCTTATAATATTTGTAAAAATATTAGTAATTAGACCGATGAAAATTAACTTCTTAAAGTAGATAATGGATTTATAGTAGTAATTATGAATTTGTTTCTATTATTTTTTTCTTTTCAAGATTATTGATTTCTAGTAGTAATTATGAATTGATTTTTATTTTATTTCTTCAAATCTGTATAGATAAAAGATGAGATTTTTTAAACACGTGAGACGTATGCAATGAGATTTTCTAACATAAGAGATAAGCTCGTGTAGATTTATACTAAAAATAAGAAAAAGAAAAACAAATATTTATTGTCAAACAACGGCTTTGATAAACTAAAAAACAGGAAAAAGAGAAACAAATCTTTACACAATTAATGAGCCGATTTTTTTGCCTATTCAGATTTGTTCAACAATTACTATATATAGGATATATTTAATGATTTTGGCGGGAAAAAGTTTCTAAATTTGTAAAAAGGTTATTCTTTTTATATAATGATAGATTGTGTAGAGAAAATCATACGACATGATTTAGTTACACTAGTATTCGACCTGTGCATTTGCACAGATATAAATAAATTATTGTGAGTCTGTATGCATATAATGATTAATTATTTTTCTTTCACTTTTTTGCAGACCAAATTTACAATTAAAAGAGTTGGAATATTTTTTTTTAAATTGCGTTTATCTGATTGGATATAATGTATATTTTGGTACGTCTTTTATTTGTGAATTATTTATTATTTATTTAGGAATTTCAAATATATTTTTTATTTTTTAAAAAAAAATTAAATGTAACAACAATAATAACATCTAATCACATTATACGGTCAACACATTATATGGTCAACTGTCATTAATCAAAAGTTTAAATGATTTTTGTAATTTTGAAGTGATGAGTATTAATTATTTAATGATTAAATGAAAGATTAAATACATCAAAATGTAACGGTTTTTGGAGGAAAAATTATTAAATTGCCACATAGGTAAAATTAAATAGGTTTTATTTAATGCTATTAGCTAGTAATTATATATATATAGATTTTCTATATTAAATCCAACATCTCAATTTCTTCACAAAAACATATATATGCAAGAAAAAAGTTCTGCAAATCATGCGCGAAACCTCTAAATCCATAAACCGTCAATTCTTTATTCCTCAGATGGCGTATAAAGCTCATAATAGTTATATCTTATACTCCATTTGTTTTCTTTTTAGATGTCGTTGTAGGATGTCAACTTTTTTGCAAATTAGTCATTCTTACAACTTTATTCTCTTTAACAAATCTTATCTCTTATAATTATCTTTAAAAACCACCACTAGTAGAAAAAACACTTTTCACATCGGGTGTTTACATCGGTTTTTTCACAACCGATGCAAAAAACACTTTTTACATCAGTTGTAACATCGGTTTTTACAAAACCGATGTGAATCGTCATCAGGCGCATCGGTTCTTATAAAACCGATGTGAACAATTTGGTATAAAATATTATTTACATCGGTTCTATGTATAACCGATGTTAAAAATATAATATACAACATCAGTTTAAAAAAACCGATGTATTCTAGTATAAAAAATACTTTTCACATTGATGGTTTACATCGGTGTTGTTCAAAACCGATATTATATTATGATCTTTCCTTGGGCAAATCGGTTATTGTAAACCGATGTTAGGCATCATATTATTATTTAATATAGGAAAATAACTGTTCAATTCTCCAACTCTCCTTCCTCACGCTCAGAGCCTCCAACCCTATTTCTGCAATTTATTTCACGCCCCCCGTCGCCGTAACAATCGCCGTCCACCGCACTCGGCCTTCGCCTTCCGCCGCACTCGGCCTTCGCCTTCCGCCGCACTCGGCCCTTGCCGTCCGACGTCTTCCTAACTCTCGTCTCGCCCAAAATCGATAGAAGCTCTAGTCGCACTTGGCCTCCGTCCGTCCCAATCCCTAGTCGTCCGCCACACTTAATCCGCTCGTCGCCGTAACAATCTCCGTCCGTTGCACTCGGCCCTTACCGTTCGTCGTCTTCCTAACTCCCGTTTCGCCCAAAATCGATCGAAGCCCTAGTCGCACTCGCCCTCCGTCCGTCCCAATCCCTAGCCGTCCAGCACACTAAATATGCCCTCGCCGTCCGTCCCAATCCCAGTCGCGCGCCGCCCGTCAGCCGCTCTTAGACCCTAGAAACTCAAATACGGTAATGCCGATGAAATTTATATTGTAGTGAATTTAGTCATGTGTGTTTTCTGAATGTGCCAATATGTTGCTGTTTAATTGGAAAAAATGTGGCAGCGTAATCATATTATGCAGCTTATTGTTGTTGTTAAAGGCATAGGCTTTAACTGCCACAGTGAAAACTTTTGTGTGTTTTCCTCAATTTTATTGTTTAGTAATCTTTAAAAGTTCCAGCTGTAATCGTCTTTTCTGATGTAGCAGTTCCAGCTTTCTATTTAAACCTTGCATTTGCTAATTGCTAACTTTTATTTCCTGTTCAGAATTGATAATAAAGTCCCCTTCTCGCATTTCGACTCGTAATTTTTTATTTTGAGCTGGATTTGTTGGCATGTGCATGTGACTGATTCTATTTGGTTCTGAGAAGGGAACTCTCGAATGTGTTCATGTTAATGATTTATGTTAATAGATTTTATTCTTGTAGCAGTTGCCCTTTATCAATTTTATATTTTAACAATAATAATGTGTATATATATAATATTGAGTTATCCTGATGTAGAGACAAAGTTGATTATCTATTGTAATCACAAAGTACAAGATAATGTCCTTCTTTTGGCATACAAAACTAATTTGTTGGCACTTTGTAATTGCACAATAAAACTGAACTAGCAGTCAAGAGAATGATTCTTGAGTTGAGAAAATATGAGTTCCTCTTCGTAATTGTGCCTTTTTTCTCTTTTTCTTTTTCTTTTTCTTTTTTTTTTGTTGGTAAATGCCCTATAACACTACAAAATGTCGAAGCCTCACAACCAGTAGATATGCAGAAAATGATATTTTCAATTAAATCTGTCTCACCCTTTTTCTTGTTTTAGTGGTTATATAAATTGGAATTAAATAATTTCTTGCACCAAGGAATATGAAATGGAAGATTCTTTACTGATATTCTGAGCCGACAATACCACTCTTCCTTGGGTTTCTGTTCCCTTTTAATTTTGTTCAATAGTCCATAGTTGGCTGAAGATTCAGTCTGATAAGTACTATGGCTTTTAGATTAAGTTGATGTGTTGGACAAGTAACTAATGTGCTGCATTTGCAGATGAAGAAGACCTATTTTAGCTAATGTTATAGTGTTTTCTGACTTGCTTGTGGCTTGCTAATTCTTGTATGTTCTTCAAATTCAGAAATCTGAAGAGCTTTTGGTGTTTGCTGCCCTCAATCCAGAAAATGAGATATTGCACACTCTTGTATTTTTAGCTAAATTTATGTTTTGGTCACAGGTGCAAAGTTTCGTTTGTTTCATGTTCTTTTTAAGTATTTTCTTAAGTTTTATACGTTTATTAATATCATTGTAAAATGTTAATACATGTCATGTCTTGTGCTTGCCTCTTGGAGCTTTTTTCTGACTGTGTGGTTTGGAAATCTTGTGCAGATAACTAATTTGCCATTTTCTTTATACTCTACTTTTGTCATTGAGGAACGCCATGAGTTCAACAAGGTAGTTTCGTCATTTGGTCATATTACACACTTAATAACAATTAGACTTTCACGTTTTTAACTTGATCTTTGTATTAAATTTTACACAACTCACATTTGCTGGTGATAAGCATATCTGTGATTTTGCAGTAAACAGTATGGTTATTCTTCAGGGATATGATCAAAGGAATTCTTTTATCTGCTGTGATTGGTCCACCTATTGTAGCTGCTATCATAATTATTGTGCAGGTATTTTTTCAGTAAAAATATACGGGATATTAATGAAATCTAAATTTAATAAGTTTTTGAATTATTAATATATTAATAATTCAAAAACTAAATTTAATAAGATTAAAATATAAAATTATTACACAATCTATTAAAATCGTAATTTTTTTAAATTAAAACGACATCTAAAAAGAAAAAGAGAAAATAAGTAGAAAAACGACATTTATGCAAAGTTAGCGCAAGATGTCGTTAGTGCGAAATTAGCGTGGAAAATTTATTTGAATTAAATTGTGATCACTATTAAGACCAAAAGTATAAACCAATTGAGATTCTTCTAGGGAAAATTTCATTCAATCCATGGAAACTTTAATTGTGTGATCAAAACACACCCACACGTTTTGGTCGATCGAGCCTCACGATGTCTGCTGAGGTCTGCTGGAACTACAATCTTGTTCGATTGTAGTTTTGTTGTTCTACCCATGTTTTGATTATAGGTGGTGATGGGTTTTATATATTTTATGTGCAGTTTATATAGTTTTTTATATNGTTTTTAATAAATTGTAAAGGTAATATAATAAACTTAAGACAAACTAAAAATAATCCATAAAAAAATTATAAAAAAATATATTTGAGCATAGAATTGAATTTGTTGTAGAATTAATATATTTTGGGATATTGTTTCTGAAAAGTTATAAGATATGTCATTTTGTAGCCTATTTTATTTTTGTTTTTGAATGTGGTATAGAAATGTGCTTTAGCCAATTTATTTGGACACATACATTAATTGTTGAATTCTAAATTTACAGGCCCAACCCTATAACAAAAAATTAATAAAATAATAAAAAAAGCCCAATCATATATATACTTAAAAAGTTGAGCAATAATTTGGCCCAATGTTGAGCCCACGCACGAGACACACTTTCAGTAATCTTCTCCTTTCTAGTTTCTACCTTTGCAAACGCCGTGCACCGCCGACTACCGGGCGGCCGTACTCTTGCCGGTAGGGCTTTGTAATTTACATACCAAATCGTTCGTTATGTTGTGTGGACTTCAATATATGCGTAATTTCGACGACCCCGTACCCGGCCTTCGGGCTACCAGAATTCTATGAAGCTTACCGTCTAAAACCTCTTGTATCAAGGATCATATCGATAATTTTGGATTTTGATTCGGTGAATGGTGGGGTGTCGTGTGTGTGTTTTGTGTGTATGTTGTGTGTGTGTGCTGTGTCTACGTGTGGATTTCTGAATCTTGGGGTGAAATAAAAGAGTATGAAAGTTCTTGGGAGTTCATTTGAAATTTAGTTATGTTTCGGACTTAATTGTGTTCTGGGGAGTTCTATTTTTGGTGTCTTCACGAAATTTGTAGTTTAGTCTCTTGTCTTTCTCTGTATGTACACAAAATAAAAGTTATGTTCCAAATATGACCACTGCACTGGGCTACTTATTTTCAAACACGACTGTACTCTGTGTGCTTGTTTATAAGACTTTTTCATATGTCTAGTAACTTGCTCGTAAATGTTCAATATCTTCATAAGACTTGTAGTTATGTACCTTTCTTCTCATGAGTTTCAGGATCAGTCAAATATCTATGTTCTCGTAAATGTTATATTCGAAATATTTTAGCTGCGCATATATGATCTGATGAGTTTTTCAGCAGCAGGGATGTTCTACTTGGGAGTGGTTTTCATCCTTTGAACATACTCGTCTCTATTAGAAATCTACATAGGAGTTTTAGATGTGCGTCTTGACATTCTACTGGAGAAGGAATTACTTTAATCGTGTTTTCTATTTGATTTTCAGCTTTCTCTCCCCCATCCCAGACATAATTCGTGTACCTCAAATTTTGTGTAGGTTCATTTTGTGTTATCGTTCGTTTGTGGTTCAACTGGTGGATCCTGATTTGCTTTTCTGGAGCTAAATTTCCTTATCTTGCTCCCCTGATGTAAAGAGAGAATTTTTGTTAGGACTTGTGTTTGACTGTCCATATTATATCTCTCGTTGTCATGTTTGTGGAACAACAGATTTGTTTTGGCAGAATGATGTAATGATCTGTGCTTTTTATACTGTCAGATTTAGTACTCCTTTTTAAGTACGATTGATTTTGTTTATGTTCATCTAGTGTTATCGTCGGACTTATGTTGGACTGTCCATATTGTTTCTCTTGTAGTCAATTTTGTGAAACAACAATTATGGTTTGGTCGAATGGTGTAAAGATCAGTGCCTTTCATTCTGTCTGAATCAGTACTCATTTTTAAGTACAATTGAATTTTTTGTTCGGTCCGAACTTTGGGGTTTTTGTTGGCTGTGATAACTTTGCATTTATTTTATCTGCCCAAGTTTTCATTGTCGCATCTTGTGCAAAATGTTCTAAACTTCTTATAATAACACTTGGAAACTTCTCAATTTTTTTCTTTCTAGTAGAACTGGATTTTATTCCTAATTCTGGTTTTTCTTTTTACTCCTTTGACATTATCCTAGTTAGGAATATCAATGTTAAATGATTGTGAGTGAGTAAATGGTAGTTTTGCTATTTTGAGGTGGAAGTGCGATCCTTGCTCACTAATTATTCACTACTTCATTCATTTTACGCCATTGTGATCACAGCAACTACCCCTGACGGTCACCTGGGCAGGTTGTTGGAGAAAATTTGGGCTAGTTCTGGGGAGTGCTTAAAAAACTGGGGACTTCATTATTTGGGGAGTTTCACCTAGGGAGGTTGTTGGAGCAAATTTGGGCTATTTGCTTGACAACTTGTCTTCACTGATTTTTGCACTTGTCAGCTCTAATGGAGCTTGTAAGTCTCTACACCGTTGACTTGCCTTTGCTTTATACATTTGATTGTGGTGTGGATAATTCAGGTTTATCTTCATTTTTAGTTGTCACTGGATTTGGGTTTTTACTGTCTTTGAGTTTATGCACTGCAACTTTTGATTGGCTTTGCTTGCTGTTTCTGATTGCAGACATGCTTGAGCGAGGGCAAAGGTTTTCACTTCCCTCCATGCCACATTCTGAATATTTCTGGCTTCAGGGTTTTATTTGATTGTCCCATGGACCTCTCGTCCCTAACAGTCTTTTCTCCTGTCCTATGGCACACAAGCACAATAGATAACGAAGATCATTTTCCCTGTTCTTGTGAAAATAGCGTGAGTTCCAGCTCAACTGAAGGAGAAAGGTTGAAAATTGACAAACCCCTAGATGCAACCAGTTTAATTCACGCCTTACCCCGATATAGAATGGTCAAGAACTTGCTTTTATGGGATATTTCATTCATTGATGTAGTGTTGATATCTAGTCCTATGGGCATGCTGGGGTTACCCTATCTTACACGGAGCAGAGATTTTTCAGCTAAGGTAGATTTGGCACTTAAGGTTATTCTCTCTGTGGTTTATTTCACTATTCTTGTTTTCTATTGAACAATGGTGACAATGTGATTGTCTTTGGCATGTGTGGTGGTCCAGGTGTATGCAACTGAGGCTGCTGCTAGAATTGGGCAATTGATGATGGAGGATCTTGTAAACATGCATATGGAGTTTAGGCAATTTTATGGGCCTGCAGAATGTGATGCGCCGCAGTGGATGAAGTGGGACGAACTTGAGTTGATTCCATTGGAGTTGAGGCTGGTCATTTGTGGTGCTGATGGGATGGCGTTTGGTGGTTGGATGCCATTATACAGGTACACATTGTATGGGTCTTGTGTTCGCATTTATTTGTTTTGAAATTATCTGGCTATGTTTTTCTGTGCTCGCTAGCCTTGCTTTACTTGTTTTTCTCTTTTATGTTCATAAAAAAATTTGATTTCCGAAATTTGAAGTATTAATTAGTGTTTTTTGAAGACCTTGTGTTTCAAGATGTAATGAGAAATATTTCTCAGTGCAGCTGATGTGAAGGCTTGCATGTCAAAGGTTCAACCTCTTAAGTTTGCTGAAGAAGCTTGCCACAATGGCATGCTGATTGTGAAACCATTTAGTTCTGGTTTAGAAATAGGCTCATGCAATTGGAGTGTCTCTAGTCCAAAAGGAAGTATTGCTTATGTTTCAAATTCTGTCCTCTCATCAACCACGGCAATGGGATTCGATTACAAGGCTCTTCATAGAATGGATGTGATCATTTATTCAGATTTCTCTTCGCAAATTGCCACAGACAAACTCGACGATGATAATAATTGCTCCGGTGCTGGTGTTGACCACTTTTCAAGTTTGAGGTGAGTTTACTATTTGATTGCTTAGCCTATGTTCATGGAAATTGGAAAAGGTTATATAATTTACATCTTGCTGAGGATACCAAATTTTTTTATTTTGTTTCACTAAATATTTTATCACAACATGTTGGATGCCTATGCGAATTTTCAATAAGGTGCATTATTTGCTCCGTCTTATATTTTCTCGTATTGATTTACTTATATACTGCTACCAATTTTTAACCAATCATTACTTGATTATTAATTTATTATCATTATATTTTTATTTCATATTCAATTACATTCCCGAAATGTGACCATCCTAATTTCATTTTTGTATTATTATTCTCTAAAGAAAAGGAATTTTTCAAAGCAAGAAGTTAGCCAATTCTTCTGTGGTTGATGACTCTCTTTAAATTCATAGCCGAATTAGTAGAGTACAATCACCCTTGTATTACATGCTAAACAAAATTTATACCTAAATTAAAATAAAAAAAAAGTAGGAAGAGAAGTTTTTGTTTTAAGTTTCAAATAATTCTCAAAATATTACATTATTATTAATAATTAAAATGACAGTTGTCATTTGTACGGCTTACCCCTTCTATATTATAATAATTTTTCTAATTTATTTTGTATAATGGACTTGATAGATAAATCTATTGAAATAATAAATAATTTTATAATATTCCAATTAATATTTATAGATAATTTAATATTGGTATTAAATCTATCGACTAATATTGATATATAATTTTATTATTCATATTGGATAATGGAATATATATATATATATATATATATATATATATGGATGTCAAATCAAAGCTCGCCACGAGTTGGTTAATTTGAATATATAAAAATATGATGACAAATACAGAAGTTTTTATTTTTTAAAAATATTTATAATCTGAGTTAGTCGAGTGTTTAATAATTTTGAAAGTCCTAATAAGCATGGATAGAAGTCCATATATATATGGAATACTCCAAAGCACCATAAATTTACAAATAGGGTTATGAAGCACCAGAAAATCGACACATAGGTTTGGAACTCTGCATTTATAAGAAGGGAGATGGAATTAGAGTAATGTTGTTGGTTGGCTAGTTTTTTTCTCATTTGGATTTTAACTGGTCGGAACTTGCAATCTACCCCTGCAGTGATGATATTATTACAAGTGCCACTCTCCTTAATGATGATGAGTACTTGGAGGAGATGGAGAAATTGGATTTCATATGTTCTTCCTCGGTGGACTCTATAAAAGCAGGGGGTTCAGTTCTAATCCCTATTGGACGCCTTGGGGTCATTTTGCAGTTGTTGGACCGTTTTGCCCTCGATTTGTCATCTGAAAACATGAAGGTACAATTTTAAATGCCAAAGATATAGGAGACATGTTTTTACTATTGATTCATTGAAGAATGATATGGTGTATTGTCACATTTATAGTTTGGACAAACAATTTAACGTTGAATGTTTCCATTTTCATGTCCAACGTCTGGTTGTCGAGCCTGTTTCCTTTTTCCATCATAAGAGTATGGAGAACCATAGATTTTTAGTATGAAAGAGGTGTGGTTTTGTGCCCTGATTTTCCGATTCACTGACTAATGCCGTAAATATGTAACATTCATTTATATCTTGTACCAATTTGCAGTATATGTTATTTTTAGCTCATACAGGTGAACAGTATACTGTTTTACTATGTTGCATACTATTATTCTTAAATACATTATAAGGAAAAAAAAAACATTATAGGGCAATACTGAGACTTGATGCATTATTCATTTTAAAAACTTCATTTTCAAGTTATTTTCCTTTTCCATTGCTCAAACAATCTTCATCCACTGTGTTGCAGGTTCCCATTTTTGTAATTTCATCTGTTGCAGAAGAGCTTATGGCATTCACAAATATTATACCAGAATGGTTATGCAAGCAACTGCAAGATCGTGTATGTCAAATTGAAGATTTTTTCTGAACATATATGAAATATGAGGTTTTACTGACTACCAAGCCACGGGACGATAAAATTTGTTTCCCTTTGTTCCATTATTACAGCTCTACTGTGGTCAACAATTATTTGCTCATTCAGAGATGCTTAAAGATGGAAGGCTTCATTTGTTTCCTGCCATTCATTCTGCCGAACTTTTGTAAGATATATCAATCCCTTGCATGTGAGGAGCAGCTGCTCCTTCTAGAATCTCAGAATTTTTTCTTTTCTGTTTATTTTTTGATATTGGCGGTGATTGTATGTAAAGAAAGTCCCCATTTCTTAAGTTAGAAAAAGTCAATTTAAATTTTTTTTATGAATTTTTGTAGAGAATGCACAATTTGCTTTCATTTTTTCTTTGGAGAAAAATTCGAATTCCGAATTTCCTTGAAACGATAATTTTTTTGTGTGATAATTTTCTTGCAATGATTACAATGCTTGCTGATATTATGAAGACAGAAAAATTTGGCAGGAGCCTTGCATAGTATTTTGTCCCCACTGGAGTCTACGACTTGGACCTGCTATTCATTTGCTCTGGAGATGGTGTGGAGATCCAAATTCACTACTTGTTATGGAGGTGCCTACATCATAATATGTTCATTTAAATGGAAGATAGATTTATTTTGTCGTCTACTATAATTAGCTTGAGCACTTCGATGGAGTTCAAGAAATTGCTATTACTTCTGGTATTGTTATATTTTATTTTTAACGTTTTGCGTATATTTACAGGACAAGGTGGATGCCAGTCTGGCTTTCTTGCCTTTCAAGCCAATGGCAATGAAAGTCCTCCAGTGTTCTTTCCTCTCAGGATTGCAGTAAGTTGTTTTCTTCTGTTTATCGTTTGAATTAGTAAATTCTCAACATTAATTATACCCCTTCTGCTTTGAGTTTGGTCTTGTTTGTTATGTGTACTTTTTGATGCTGGGAACCCCTAAAATGTGCTCAACTTCACACTTTTTATGTACATAATAAGTATATTAGAATTCTCATTGTTTTCCGTAAGCAAAGACAAACTTGAATTTACAAGCTGTAGAGTGCACTTCTTGCACCTCTGAAAGATATATTCTCTACTTAAAATTCTTGGGAAGATGATATATCT
>BKCP01005317.1:308912-333525 GCA_008636005.1 Striga asiatica | reverse complement strand
TGATAGAAAGTGAAATAACCTGAAAAGGATGTGCTATTATAGTTGATGCAGCTTAATAGTAGCCTGTTTTTGTGATTGGGGGCAGCTTGACCTTTGTCATTATGCATGTTAAATGAAGTTATATTTATTCGATGCATCTAAATCCTTCCATATTGTTGTTGTCAGGCTGCACAAGTCTCGCCATCTACTGAAGATATTACAACCCAAGCATGTTCTGGTAAAGATATCCATTTCGTAACTCCTCCTCCTTTCTGGTGTTAAATAAATACAATTCATTCCTTTACTGGCTTAATTAATTAATTAGTGCCTGGTGTGTTTTTTCTGGCTTGGACCAGTTTCCCAATATCCTCAAGCAGCACATGAGTTCTCTGGAAACTTCATTTTCTGTCAGCTACTACCATGAAAACGAGACGCTGCAAATCCCGTACACAAAGGAGTACTCGGAATTCGACATCTCTATAGAGTTGGCCTGCCAGCTCAAATACACGACACTAAAACGACAAGACGTGGACATTGCTAAACTGAAGGGAGAGCTTTTGGTGGAGCAAGGGAAATACAGGTTACTCGCTGGAAACGAGCAAGTCGCGTCAAGGCCAAAGTTAGAGGCATTGTGTTTTGGAGGAGTGAAGTTGAATGCCCTTTTGACGGCTCTTGGAAAATTGGGTATGAATCCGGTGGTGGAGAGAGTTGTGGGTGCGGGTGGGGCCCACACGGGTTCCCTTATAACGGTGACCGAGCCTGGCAAAGCTGTTGTCGAAGTCACGGGGGCAAAAACGTCTATTGCCAGCGGAGATGAAAACGTGGCTACCCTTGTTTCGCAGGCTGTTTGTAGCGTTTTAGATGCATAGGTGGTTAAGTTGGTGAGGGAAATATGATTTGTTTGAAAAACCCATTAAGTTAAGAGTCCATAAGTTTTCTTAGCTAAGAGCATCTCAATGGGGAACTGTTGACAGGTATAAATTAGATACATGCAGACATTTGTCTTTATATAATGTGTTATTTTGTAGGCCATGTTATGCTGACATGGCGATAACATGGTTCAACAGGACACATCATCCAGCCAAACAACTAAAAAATGAGAAAAAGCCACCAATATTATTTATTTTATTTTTTAGATGAAAATCATCTTTTTAAATTTGAAATAATTAATCTATACGTTGCAATTAAAATTTTATTTTTATTATTTGTTTTAGTAATTACACCTTTGACATTTTAAAAAATTAAACTACTTTATTGTTTATTTTATTTCGTGGAGATAAAATCCAATTTCTTTTAATTCAAAACAACAATTAATGCCTGTAATTAAAATTTTAATATTTTTTTCTCCATTTTAGGTGTTACACACATTTTCTCAATTTTATTATTTATTTGCTTTTATTATAAAATAGTTTAATATTTTTTTTTAGTAACTACAGTTTGAACATTTCAAAAGCTATACTACTTATTATTTATTTTATTTCGTGGAGATAAAACCTAATTTTTTTGATTCGAAATAATTAATTGTGTTTTAATTATATTTTTTAATATTTTTTTCTCAAAATGAGGTGTTACACACATTTTCTCACTTTTATTATTTATTTGATTATATTTTATTATAAAAAAATTTAATATTTTTTTACACTTAAAAAAACTAAACTACTTTATTATTTATTTTATTTCGTGGAGATAAAAGTCAATTTTTTTTTTTAATTCTAAACACGTAATCGTAATTAAAATTTCAATATTTTATTTTTTATATTTTAAAATAAATATATGGACTGTGCATGAATGAAAGTGTGCATTGGAGATGATAATTCACAATTATTATTTCATCCGTGGACAATGTTTGCTTATGAATTACCAGTCCAATTGTTTACTGACATGTGGTAAAAATTTTAATGTTGACGATGGACAATGCTTTCTTATGAATTAACTGTCCAATTGTTTACTGACATGTGGTAAAAATTTTAATATTGACGATTGAGGCATTAGAGATGCTCGTCTTATGTCAATCATGCTTGTAGAGGCAAAATTCGATTCTTCAATTTTTCGTTTCCGTTAATAATTTTTTATTTTAGTTTCTCATCTTCGAGTTTCAAATGATTTTTATATTTAATTTAGTTCATTAATCCTTGCTGCAAAAAACTACCTTTATTTGATAAATAAAACTAATTGAAAATTAAAAACAAAGGAAATTTAATATATTATGTGGAAATACAAGATATTGTATAATCTATTTTGTTTCATCTTTGTTTAATTTTATTTTTTAAGCTGTACTCTAGTAATTGCAGAATGAATACATAATTATGCATTTAACATGAACAAAAAACAATATATAAATTTGATCAATTTAACTAGTAAACCAGTCAACACAAAGATGAGACTTGTTTATTATCACGGGGTTATGATAAAATAAAGCCTTTGCCGAAAATCCTTTATTTATTTATTTATTTATTTATTTTTTTGGTACAAGAAAATCCTCTATTTTTAATGATTATATGTAAGATTATATTGTATAACATTAAAAGTGGCGAGAGTGATTTTTAGATTCCCAATTTATTGAATATTTTCATATANTCAGTCGCGCAATATGGGGTGCAAATGAGGTGAACATTTTGCGAACATGCTCGGTTTAGGCGAATTTGGTTCGAGTTTGTTTAGTTTTAAAGGCTCATGGCAAGCAAACGTTTTACTGAATTCAATTGTACAGTTTTGCTATGGAGCCATCGGATGGCTCGGCTTATGGAGCCATCCACACTTATTCACCAATAGTGTATTGACACGTGTCCTGTAATAAATATACTTTAGACAGGTGTCAATACATTAAGTGGTGGATGACTCCATAAGAAAACCATCCGATGGCTCCATAGAATTTTTGTTCAACTGTAATCCATAGTCCATCACATAAATTAGAAGTTAATTAATAATACATACAAGTTTAATACTCCCTCCTATTCATAATAAGTGTCGTTTTGAGAAGTTGCACACTAATTAAAAATAATTTTTTTGTCAATTATAACCCTCATTAATGAAGATAGAGATGGATGTTTTAAAAAATATAGATTCCACAGAATGTAATGAATAATATTTTTTTTTTACAAATTTAATGGATTATGATCAATTAATTAGTTAAAAAGTATTAAATTGTTACTATTATTATGGCAACTATTTCGGTAATTTCAAGGGATTAAAATCATTTTAGGTACTTCAAAAATCGCTTAATGTAATAAAAATAAGAAGATAATATTAATTGTAAAATAAACAGCTTTGAAAAAAAAAAAGTATTCAATCAAATACCAAACCTAGTCACATAATCTCTGCGGTATTAACGGCTAATAAGAAAATCAAAGATAACCAAAGTACGTATTCACATAATAATCCCTGCGGCATTAATTGGTAAGAAAATCTAAGATAATCCATTAATGTATACAGAAATGTTGAATAGAAATAGTATCATCAATCACATAGCCACACTTATTGATCACGTAACTAAACTTATGCTATATATATATATAAGCTCTCTTATATATTCTCTCGTGATCACATAAACATCAAAAACATTATAAACATACACATAAAAGTATATATAATGGCTAGTGCTAAATTCTTTCCCGCCGTGTTTATTGTCCTTCTCATTGTATCAGCAGGTTTTATATATGTTCTACTTAATTACTCTTTAAGAATATACATATAATGCTTTATATATGTTTTTTGGGTGCTTTTAAATTACTTACTACATATATATAATATTAAATGTATATATATATATATATATATGACTTAACTAATTAATTAATGTTTTTGTTTTTTTCTATTTATTTTGTAATGTTTTTGCAGGTTTGATTAGTTGTAGTGTTGAGGAGAAGGAGAAATTCGTATGTTGTAATAAGGAGAATTACTTTAACGATGGTAAGTGTGGCGATGATAGGTGTGCAAACACGTGCAAGGCGAGTAATTGCAAGAAAGGAGGCATATGCAAACCCCACAGAAATAAAAAGACTTCCTGCCATTGCGGATGTTAATCATTTATATATTTAAGACTTTATTTTTAATTATTATTATTAATATTATCTACCTCATCACGAGTACTTATGCCCGTCGAGTTACTTAATATGGGTGAATTTAGAGATTATTAAGTTATTATTATTCGGACTTTTGATGTATTTCTTAATTTATAAATAAAAAATGTTGTGCAATTTCATTATATATGGAGGCTGGAGCGTTTCTTTTTATATATATATATATATATATATATAAATCATATGAGAAAGAAAGATAGTGAAAGAAATAAGAATAATTGTAGATTATTAGATTTATCATGATCATGATGAAGTGAATGATTAGTAATTTAAGTCAAATTCATTAAGATAATTTAGTCATTACAAATAATTACATCTCATCTCATATTGTGGACCCCACACATTAAAGGTAATTAAATACAATCCCACACAAAACACACACTAGCCCACACACAGAGTCACAAACGCACTCAACACACAAGATGAGATCCCCTCCCCGGCTAAACTTCATCTTCAACATCACCACCGCTGAACTTCAGCTTCCACACTCCCGCCACCACCTACGCCTCGTCTTCTCCACATAGGCGGCCCCGTGCAAGTCGGAAATTGAGCCGACGAAATAATCCCCAAAATTCATTGGCATCTGGGAATGAATACGCGTCGTCGGACGGGAAATGTAACAGGACCTCAAGTCCGCCGTTGTCGTCGCCGCCGGACGATATTGAGTTGTTGAGTCAGAACATGGAACAAGTATTTGCTGAGAAATTCATACTGTGCTCGAGAATTCATATGGAAGGCTGAGAGGGTTATTGTTTCATAACATCAAAATTGATTTGGGGAGTTTGTTTTGACAATTAGATAAACACTAGAGACTTATTTGGGTGGTTTATTTAAAGGGAATGGTCAACACCCCATATCATTTAAATGACCCTTTGAAAAATAAAATTGTGTAAGTAACTCTTCCATTAAATAAAAGTAAATAAATAATTTAAATACCTAAAATAATCTTAGATATTAAACGACTATACTACCCTTCTTGTATTTTGTGTTACCAACTTTGTAATAATAAAAAAAAAATCATTCCAAAAAGAACAAGTCGTCGATCTCTCTCCCAGTGCTCGTCTCTGTCGTCCATTTCTCCTCTGTTGAATAAGGTAAGAACAAAATCTTATAATTAGACATAAACTTTGGAGTCCATATTGCAAAAAAAATGTAGTGATGGAGAAGAAGAACAAAAAAAAAAAAAGCATTATCAGCTTTATTTTACATGAAAAAATGAATAAAGTTAGACCTATAACGAGTTTAAATCTTTATAATGGATTATATGACGAATATACGGTCGTTTAAGGTGGATTTTGTCAAAAAACAATCATAACGACTATACATTCGTTATGGTTGTTTTTCTCAACAAACGCGCTTTCTTTATGGTTTTTTGATCGAATTACTTGAAAACAATTGTATATTCATGTTACATGTTATCGTGACGATAGTTTGAAGGTGTTAGAGCGTCGAAACACTCATAAAGAAATCTTTTTTTTTTTTAAATAACAATACTTGTTTTTTTTTTTGTTTTTGAAAAATTGAACGATCATGTAATATCTTTGTAAATTCATTATTTTAACTTAAAATGACTACAATTAGACCTATAATGAGTTTAATATCTTTATAGAGTATTATATGATGAATGCACGGTCGTTTAAGGGGGATTTGGTCGGAAAACAACCATAACGAATGTGCATTCGTTATAACAAATGTACATTCGTTATAATTGGTTTTCGACACAAACACGTTTTCTTTATGGTTTTTTCGATCGAATTACTTGATAATGATTGTTTATTCATGTTACATGTCATCGGAACGATAGTTTGAACGTGTTAGAGCGTCGAAACACTCATAAAGAAACTCTTTTTTTGAAATAACAATACTTGGTTTGTTTTTTGTTTTTGAAAAATGGAATGATCATGTAATATCTTTGTAAATTCGTTATTTTAACTTAAAAATGACCAAAATTGGACCTATAACGAGTTTGATATCTTTATAATGTATTATACGACGAATGCACGGTCGTTTAAGGAGGATTTGGTCGAAAAACAACCATAACGAATGTGAATTCGTTATAGTTATTTTTCGACACAAACACGCTTTCTTTATGATTTTTTCGATCGAATTACTTGATAACGATTGTATATTTATGTTACATGTCATCGGAACGATAGTTTGAAGGTATTAGAACATCGAAACAGTCATAAATAAACTCTTTTTTTTGAAATAACAACACTTGGTTTTTTGTTTTAATAAAAAACGAAAATAATGAACGTAAAATCTTTGTAAATTTGATATTTTACATGAAAATTTTTTTTTTGTTTTGGAAAAATGGAAAGATCATGTAATATCTTTGTAAATTCGTTATTTTAACTTAAAAATGACCAAAATTAGACCTAAAACGAGTTTAATATCTTTATAATGTATTATATGACGAATGCACGGTCGTTTAAGGGGGATTTGGTCGAAAAACAACCATAACGAAGGTACATTCGTTATAATTGTTTTTCGACAAAAACGCGCTTTCTCTATGGTTTTTTTGATCGAATTACTTGATAACGATTGTATATTCATGTTACATGTCATCGGAATGATAGTTTGAAGGCATTAGAGTGTCGAAACACTCATAAAGAAACTCTTTTTTTGAAATAACAATACTTGGTTTTTTTTTTGTTTTTGAAAAATGGAAAGATCATGTAATATCTTTGTAAATTCATTATTTTAACTTAAAATGACCAAACTTAGACCTATAACGAGTTTAATATCTTTATAGAGTATTATATGACGAATGCACGATTGTTTAAGGGGGATTTGGTCGAAAAACAACCATAATGAATGTGCATTCGTTATAATTGTTTTTCGACACAAACACGTTTTCTTTATGGTTTTTTCGATCGAATTACTTGATAACGATTGTATATTCATGTTACATGTCATTGGAACGATAGTTTGAACGTGTTAGAGCATCGAAACACTCATAAAGAAACTCTTTTTTTTGAAATAACATTACTTGTTTTTTTTTTGTTTTTGAAAAATGGAAAGATCATGTAATATCTTTGTAAATTCGTTATTTTAACTTCAAAATGACCAAAATTAGACCTATAACGAGTTTAATATCTTTATAATGTATTAAAAGACGAATGCATGGTCGTTTAAGGGGCATTTGGTCGAAAAACAACCATAACGAATGTGCATTCGTTATGGTTATTGTTCGATCAGATAGTTATAACGATTGTACCTTCATTATATAAGCCATTAAAAAGATATTATTCTCGTGATATGTACAAGTGTAGTCATTTTTAATAACGAATATACAACAATTTTACATTATCTATGCATTTTGTTTTTTTATTTTTTTAAAAAAAACAAGTATCGTTATTTCAGAAAATGAGTTTTGTTATGAGTATTTCCACGCTATAACGGGTCAAAACTGTCATTCCAATATGACCAAGATACAATCATTAACACGTCATGCCATAAAAAATACCATAACGAGAGCAAGTTCGAGTTCAAAAAAAAAAAAAAAAAACGTCGTTCCAGGCCGTCACGGGCGCGAAGGTTGTCGCGGTCGTGACCCTCACAATGAGAACCATTCCCAGGATGGCGTGGGCGCGACGCGTGTCGCGGTGCGACTCTGACGCTGACAGAAATGGTGCCAGGACGTTGCGGGCACGACACTGACACTGACAGAAATGGTGCCAGGATGTCGCGGACGCGACACTGGCACCCTTTATGTTGGGCAGAGAGCCCGACAGGAACGTCGCGGCAGCGAGGTCTGTCGCTCTCGCGACTTTTACCATTGTCGCGCCAGTGACATGTGTCGCGGCCGCGACAGAAGATAGTTTGTTGCAGAAGATCTTACTTTTCAAAATAACGAATGTACAATCGTTATTTCATAAAAAATAACGATTGTACATTCGTTATTTTTTAAACGACTTGTAATTGGTTCCTCGACTTATTTTCGGGAGCTCGGCATCGAACCCCTTCGTTATTTATTACATTAAAACTTCTCGTTACAGTAATATTTTTAACCATTTTGATAAAATACTATTATAACCACTACATTGGGAAGTACGTAAAAAATACAACTTAAAAAATCGACCACCCCCATCATTGCATTGAAAAACACATGAAAAATAATACAAAAATGTATTATCCAAAAGATCCCTACAACCCATTACATATTGAATGCTTAAAAAAACTGTGGATCAAAATGAGCACCAAATATTTCAGCCGCTAATTTTACACGCCAAGCACTAAACCGAGATTGATCTACGCCTTCAACATTCTTCCCAGCATTTGTTTTAAAATATATTTTTTACTACAAATCGATCTTTATGTGCACTGTCTAGGTTGTCAAATACTTCACGGACAACTTTGAGGTTGCACCGATTGGTCACGACTGCTTTGCATTTGGAAGGTATATCAAACGCGTATTCCTTTTTGGTTCTTAAAAGCAGAAAAGAAAGACAACATAAGTCATAATAAATCAAACAAGCAATAAGTACTAACACTGAACTTAAATAGATCAAACAAGGAGTTTAAATTAGGTATATAATGTCGTTTCCAAAATTACTATAACAATTGTTGTAAAGTACTCTCGTTATTAGTTTTAATTTTTTTTTTTTCCAAAACGGTAGAGGTAACTATTATAAAGCGAGCAAAGCTCGAAAACAATATCCAGAATCAACAACATAAACATGAGAGGAACATCACAGGGATGCCCTAGAGCCTCAGCAAATACAACACCAAACCAAAACAAAATCAAAATATTAGATGACCACTGCCACAAGGCCTAGCCAACTACAAGCACAAGAAAATGAAAAGAGAGAAGAACCAAATGACCACTAAGCTAAGAGAAAACTGCAGAAGATGAGGAAGAGAAATCCATCCAGTCCAGTTGAGCTGCTCTGATTGTAATGTGTGGTGGTGGAATTGAGTCTTGAAAAACCCATTGGTTCATGGTTTTCCAAAGCCACCATAGCAAGTAAGTTGTCAGCTCAATTCTGTGCTCTCCTACCTCAGAGTGTTTGGTCAAGCAGATGTGTTGCCACCATGTTCTGAAGGACTCAGTGTAGGTAGACAATCCATGCCATGTGACAGGAGCCAGGTGCCAAACACTTTGTGCTCTGGAACAGTTCAGGAGTACATGCTCTAGTGTTTCAGGCATATCTCCACAGAGTTTGCAGATTACATCAATATCCATACCTCTCTTCTTAAGATTGGTTAAAACAGGCAGTGAGTTAGTTAAGCATTTCCACAAGAATGTTTTGAGCTTCATTTGGACTTTGATAGACCAGCTTCTCTCAAGTGTTTTCTGCCAAGGTTTGGATCTGTCACTGCATTCAGGAATATCTAGCAGCAGAACTTTTTGTTGCACTAGGTGAGAATAAGTAGAGGCCACAGAGAACTTCCCTTTTTGTCCAATCCCCAATAAATTCTGTCATCTTTGTCAGGCTTGAGTGTGTTGATGCCCTGAATAGCAGCACTGTCTTCTTGGTTGAAAACCTGTCGCACTAACCATTCATTCCAGCCTAGACCAGATGGTAAAATAAGATCCTGAACAAAAATGAGGTGATCCCTGGCTAACTCGAGCATTTCAGGGTTTTTCCTCAGATTAGGAATCCAGTTGTAATCAGCAATTCTAGTATTAGCTCCATTTCTAATCTCCACTTTCAGCCATTTAGAGAATAAAGGAAGAGTAGCTAACCAAAAATTCCATAGCCAAGATCCCTTCTGAGTTTTAGCAGCATGGAATATGGAAGAGTTAGGAAAATACCTTTCTTTAAGAACTTTGCTCATTAGTAAGTCAGGCCGAGATGTTATTCTCCAGAGTTGCTTGCATATCAAGGCTGCATTGAACAATTTTAGGTCAAGAAACCTCAATCCTCCATTCTGTTCGGGTACAGTGACCTTGGACCAGCTTCTCCAATGAATCCCTTTGTTATCATTAGAAGCATTTTTCCACATAAACTGAGCACATAAGCTTGACAAAGCTGAACAAATAGCAACAGGCAGCTTGAAACATGACATAGTAAAGATAGGTAATGCCTGCAAGACAGATTTAATCAGAACAACTTTGCCAGCAGAAGACAGAAGTTTGGATTTCCAATTCTGAAGCTAACATTGAGTAGATTCTACCATATAATCAAAGACTTCCTTCTTAGATTTTCCAATGTCAAGAGGCAAACCCAAGTATTTTGTGGATCTGTGAATTTGGATACCTTGCAAAGTTGCACAAATGTTCTCCTTCAGAGGTGAAGGTGTATTTCTACTGAAGAAAATGGCAGATTTTTGCATATTCACAATTTGACCAGTAAATAGCTTGTACTTTTTAAGCAAATCCATTAACACCCCAGCTTGATCAGTCCCAGCCTTACAGAAAAATAAGGAATCATCTGCAAATAAAAGGTGGGAGATTTGGGGCCCAGATTAGGAGAGCTTCAACCCTTTAAGAAGACCAGAATTGATAGAATCCTGAACCAAAGCTGATAGAAGTTCTGCAACTATTATAAAAAGGTAAGGGGAGAGGGGGTCCCCTTGTCTGATACCTCTTGAAGGATTAACAAAGCCACTGATATCACCATTAATTTTGAAAGCAATGGAGGTGGTAGAAATGCAAGCCATTATTAGTTTAACAAAATCAAGGTGGAATCCCATCTGAATCATAATCTTTTTGATACTCATCCACTCTATTCTGTCAAAAGCTTTCATAAGGTCTAGCTTAAGGGCCATAAAGTAGTTCTTCCCAGATGAGTGTCTATTAAGAAAATGGAAAGCCTCCTGAGCTATTATAACATTATCAAGCAACTGCCTACCCTTAATGAAAGCAGACTGATGACCACTAATGCAACCATCTAAGCAAGTTTTCAACCTTTGGGAAAGAACTTTGGAAATCACTTTGTAAACCACCGTGCAAAGGCTAATAGGCCTAAACTTGCCCACAGAGTCAGGAGAAACACATTTAGGAATCAGAGAAAGGATGGTCTGGTTCCAGTATTGAAGCATTTGGCCAGAATGGAAAAAACTCATTACAGCAGCAATGAAGTCTGATTTAATGAGAAGCCAAAAATGTTGATAAAATAGAGCATTCATACCATCTTCTCCAGGAGCCTTGTCAGGATGAAGGCTGAATAGAGCTGATTTGATCTCTTCGTCCTCCACTGGGAGCATAAGAGTTTTGTTCATTTCTTCTGATATGGAAGGATTAATCAGCTGCAGTAAAGAATCTCCTCCCCAGGAACCCTCAGAACTGAAAAGAGATTTGTAAAAATCATGAATGTGCTCTTGGATCTCCTTCTGGGATGTTAATTCTTCTCCCCTTTCATTAAGTAGCCTGGTTATAGCATTCATCCTCCTCTTTCGCATTGTGTAGGCATGAAAGAATCTGGAGTTACAATCACCATGCTTTAACCAATGGAGTTTAGTTTTCTGCTGCCAATAGAGGGCCTCTTCATGATGAGCTTTGTCTAATTCTCTTCTAGTTTTGTTCCAGTCTTCCCATTTGGATTCAGCTTCCTCTTCTCTCAGATCTTCCAGCTTTTGAGTGAGTGTTGCAATTTGAAGCTGATTCTGAGTATGGAACTGAGAGCTCCATTTCAGTAGAGCAATTCTAGTGTTCTTTACTTTCTCCTTGAGCTGAAAGAAGGGGGTTCCTGAAGTTGTGTTGAGCCAAGCCTGTGAAACCACCTCCATTAAACCAGTCTTTCCAATCCATCTTCTCTCAAACTGGAATCTTTTTGTTTTCCTTTCTCTAGGCATTCTTGGGTCCACTAGGATGATAGAGTGGTCAGAGGAGCAAGAAACCAAATTTAGAGTTTTAGAATTAGGGAAGGATTGCATCCAGGTGAAGGAGCCAAAGGCTCTATCTAGCTTTTCTTCCACTACAAATTGGGAACTCCTGTTGTTGCACCAAGTGTACTGGTATCCCAACATCTTTATCTCCTCCATCTCCATTCTGTTAATAAATGAATTGAATCCCCAAAAACTGTTGGAAGGCCTTGAGATTCCCCAAATCTTGTCAGAACTAGAGCATAGATCATTCCAGTCTCCTGCCATGAACCATTGGTCTCCCCATTTGATTTTTTCAGCTTCCAATGACTCCCATTGAGATGCCCTTTGGATTCTACATGGACTAAGGTAAACAAACACCCCCCACTAGGGCTCCACAGAAGGAAAATGAAAATGAACAGCAATAAAAAAAGAAGAACTAACAATTTGAATAATATTTACATCAGAGTTCCAAAGAAGCAATAAGCCACCACTAAGACCTATAGGATCAACCACAGAAAATCTATCCTCAAAACCTAACTTCTTAACCACAGTTTTAACAAAAGCATTAGACTTTTTAGTTTCAGAAAGGAAAACAAATACCGGGTGATGAGATCTCAGAGTCTCTCTGATCTGGGAAACTATAGAGGGCCCACCCAGCCCTCTACAGTTCCACACCGCAGCTAGCATTTGGAACTTGGGTGCCAATCAAGGCTGGCCACCCCCACCTCCTTTGGTTCTGCTTTGAGTTTTTTGTTGGTTGGATCAGTTTGATTTTGGTTGGTCATGTTTGCTTCATCCTCAGGAGAATCAGTGTTGCTCCTAGTCCTCTTGCCATAGATGGGAATTTCAGAGCTTCCTTCATGTCTCTGAAGTCTTCCTTCCCTGTTATCAGCTCTCTTCCATGTTTTGATGACTCCTTTGCCTTTGTCAGGTTTCAAGGAAGGAGCGGTTTGAGTGATAGGGATCAATCTGGTTTCAATGTCCATGAGTTTGGCAATATCTTCAGGATGAGGGGTTAATTTGGAGGTTTCAGAATTTTTTGGTTGGCTATGTGGGGAATTGGTAGTTGAGCCATTGATTGATGATAGAATAGTGGGATTTGGGTTCTGTTGGTGAAGGATGATTTGGTTCTTGTTGGATGGTTGGCTGGCTGAGTTGTGTTGAGGATAGCTATTCTCTGGTGAGTGGCTTGGTTGACTTCCTTACACCTTCACATGGACTAAATTAGCTCACATAACTCCCAATCCACCTGATTTCATCTGCATGGTCTTGGATTTGAGAGAAAAGAATTATGGTTTGAACCATTGGTTAGAAAAATGTGAGTGGTTCGGTGCTTATTACCCCCTGCAATAAGTTGCGCAAAGTGAAAGTACAAGATCTTTGACTATTGTTAATGCTTCCAAGACTTACTTAGGCTTAGAAAATACTTAATAAGCTCTTAATCACATGCATGAACTGTGGCTAAGACCATCAATAGGCTAGGGTTCTTAAACGAATTAAAACGGACAACAATTCAATTTACGCGATTAAACCGAAAGTTCAAACGGCGATCGATAAAATAAAATAGAACGACCTATATAATTTTATTATCCACAATATAATATATTGTCACATAATCAAGGCTTATAAATAATAAAATAAAATTCCATTAAGTAAAATAAACTCGAAAAAATCTAATATTCAAACGGGGAGCTACAATGTAGGTATAAATTATAATTAGTTTTCATTTATCTATAAGTATTAGTAATTTTTACTATATTTCCTTTAATAGTAAATCAACCTATTTAATTACAAAGTCAAAGTTATTATTTTAGATTATTCCATCAACCTCTTTCAATATATATAGATCAAATGTATATTACTATAAACGTTTGAGCGGGATAATATATAATTAATTTACAGACTAGGGCTAATAGGCACAGGTTTAACGTTGTGACTAAAAAATCGTTGATGAAAAGAGGTAGAAAATAGATGATCAAACTTTTTCAGGCCTAAACAGACTGACCATATGGAACTACTCATTTAACCTCTTTAACTCGTGCATCGCACAAGCTACGTATTAGTCTAATAGTATGGTTCAAGAACTTGTATGTATTATTAATCTATATATATAATAAGAATAACTATTTACCAAAAATAGTAGCAAAAAAATAAGTCAGAATTTAATGCGGCCCATAAATAGTAAGTTTTATTATTTTTTTTATTTTCTTCTTTAAAAATCATACAACATTAAATGCTACCATAAATTTTGGGCTTTAATTCATTTTATTATTTAAAAAATCCAGCTAAGATTTCTTTTTTTTTCCCGAAACGATAGAAGTATTATATAACGCGCACAAATGTGCAAAAGGACATCCACCGGCTGAATACAAACAGCTAACAGCTGAATACAAGTAGCCAACAGCTGAAAAAGTGGGAGGACAGGTCAAAAGACCGCCTAGAGAACCGACTCCAACAGGGTAAAATACGGGAACACAAAAACACAACTACACAACTAAAAAACAACACACAAAGACCCCAACATGTTTTTATTTTTATTTTTTTCTTAGAAACAACAAACAACATTAAAATATCGGTCTCTATATTTATAAAATCTCAATTCAAAATATAACAAAAGTTTTAGAATCTCGATCTTTATATATGTGCCTTAAAAAAAAATAAACGCTAAAAATATTCTTTAAATTGCATAACCGATCAATTAATCTTGATTTTTGAAATTACTATGTTTATTTTTTATCAATATGCATAAAGTAAAAATAATTAATTCATCTTTAGATATTTAATTTATAATACTAATATACTATTATTTGGTGTAGACATTTATTATATGAATCATAAAATATTTTTATTTCATAAAATAAAATATATTTAAAGAAAATAAGGAACTTTCTTTAGATCAATTGGGTGATTGAATTAGGGTACTGCCCAGGTTGATTGAATTACTTTTAGGTGATAATTAAAATAGTCAAAAAACTTGACACAACTTGGTTGGTCCAAAGTGACTAAATTATGTATCAGTTTGACCAGACAAATCGATTATTGAACCTAAATATAAATTTTAATACTGAAAGTACTTTATTACGTGAATGTGATGTAGTCTAAACTTTACATAATCATATTAACAGTAATCATTTTATTATTATGTATGTGAATAAAATAATATTTTATTATAATTTTTATTAATGTACAGTAAATTTAAGATTTTCAGAACCAGACCGTCTTCGAAACGATCAAGTTATTTTATTAAATCATTTGTGATTTGTTCAGATTTTAATTTATAAATATTTTAATATATATATATAGTATTTTTTGTAATAAATTTAAATTAAATGTGTTACTTAAATATCTAAAAAAATTATAAATTCAAATGTTTAAACTAATTGATAAATAATTTATAAATCTCTATTTTATTTAAATATATAATTTTATTTAAAATAATTTTAAATATAACAAAATTTATTTAGAAAATCGTATCAATCCTACCAGTCCAACCGACTGGTGTTGACGGATTCGATAGCAAATATTTTATTCAAGCGAACTAGACTGGTTATAAACCGGTTCTCGGTCCATCTGGTCAGACTGTGTCCAACCCGGTTTAGTATAAAAATAATTGATAAATCATGATTAATATTATTTATATATTTAATTTATAATACAATACTAACATTGTTTCTCGTGCATCGCACTGTCCACGCACTACTAGACCTTTAAATGATATGATGGACTATTGGTTATAATTGAATGAGCAAACCATTCGCTTGCCAAATTAAACAAACTAGTTTTTAACCCGTGCATTTGCACGGAAAACAATATAGTATAACAAAAAATAATAAAAATGTATAAACAATAGTAAAAATCATAATATAATCATTAGAAAAATGTTCTAAGGAATAATAACTAAATATTGTTAAACAATTTTTTATATACAACGTTTGTGATTTTTCTATCAACAGAATTTTCATCATTACAAATCATATCTTCAAATTAAGACATATAATGGTTTTAATTGTTTAAATAATTATTGTATTTTTTACTATAGATCATATAGGAAATTTAAAAAAAAAATACTAAAAATATACCAGCAAAATATTACAAAATAAATAATTGTATTTAGTTGATAAATAATGATATGTGCCAAATATTTAAGACATTTGAACAAAATGACAATTTTTGGGCCATAAAGAAATATATTGATTGAATGATAAAAAAAGCCCAAATTAGAAGTCCACTTAATTTTTTAGGGTAGCCAAAATCAAATATAAAATATGTCAGTGATAACATGACTATAAATAGAGATAAACTCCTTGAGAGTGATGTAAGCTGTTTTTTTTTTGTTTGATGTCGGCGCTTCTCTCGTTATTCACTCTGTCTGAAACCCTAATCCTTAACCCGATATTACGACAAACTCGGCGAGATTCAATACAAAACAACTGTTTTACCGGAGATTTTCTCCCGGTAAAGGCTTAAAAAATTAAAAAAAAAAAAGACATTCGAGAAATGTTGTTTTTGTGACCAACAGTAGTGATCGAAAAATAAAATATTCGTCCCGATTTCTTAATTTGTGTTGCTAAATCTTAACAGGTCGGTCAAAATCGGGCGATAATATTACAAATCTATGATGAGCTGAAATATTTTTTGTTAAACGTAGTTTTTATTTTTTATTATTTTCAATAATCTGTGTCGTTTTCCGAAATTCTTTGTGAATAAGCTTCAAGATATATTATATTTTATACATAATTCGAAATTATTTAGATGTTTTTCAAAATCGTTTTTCGAAGAGAACATGACATTGGTCGAACTTTTTCAAACTTTTATGTATTTTGTTCAGAGTTTGAAAAAATATGTAAGTTTCTAACAGATATGTTCAGCTCTACTAACAAATATATATGTAAGTTTATAACATATCTGTTCATATCATTTTATAACATACATATGTAACTTTTATGTATTTTGTTCAGATTTTGAAAACTAAATAGTTCAATTCTTTGTCGTCTTTCTCATCATATCAGTAAGTGAAGCTTTGCTAACACTTGTTCAAAATCGCTTTTTGAAGTTATTCAAAGTCTTTTGCCGAAGTTTTTCAATTTTTTTAGTATTTTGTTCAAAATTTGGAAATATTAGGTAAGTTTATAACAAATCTGTTTAGATATATTTATCGCATATTAGGAATTTCTTGTTTAATGTTTAAAAGAATCTGTAGGAATTTTGATTTATAAAACTTTTACGCAAAAAAAATCGATTTTAATATAAATGCAGATGCCTTGGTAAAAGTTGAATATGTTGATAATGATAGAGAAATCAAATTATTTTTCTTTCTATATTGTATAGTGTTCAATAATGTTCCACATAATTTGCTGTGTTTTTAATTTTGATTTTTTCATATAGATTTGACTTTTTTTTGTTGATTATTAATTATGGTTGATAGTTCTATATTATGCAACAATCTGCCATTACATACAATGCCTTGTCAATTCTCATTCTTTGACTTTGCCAATTTCCGTTTAATATGACTTTTCTGTTGCTGAAAGTATGTTTTTAATGCATTAAAATATTGATGTTTTAGATATGTTTTGATGCCATAATCATGCAGAAATTTGTCCCGCCACTTTTTTCTTAAAGAGGAATTGTTTAATGAAAATTAATCATTTTTATATTTATAATTGTGAAATAATGTTTTTTTTTTCACGGCCAACAGTTATTTTGTTTTAATGAAAAATATGAGACAATTGATTCAAGACACTTTCTAATTTATAAAAAAGAATGTTGATTGCGATAATCAAATATGCAGAAATCATGCATTTTATTGAATAGTGGTAATATAAAATATTTTATTATTACTACCAAATAGAAAGTCAAAGAATGTTAATTTTGCACTATTAATTATGATCATATGGATTTTTTTTATACATATGTTTTTTCAATGAACTTTTTAAATGATAATATTGACAATATAGACTTTGCTATAATAATTATATAGACTGTGTTATAATAATAATTTATTTATTTAATTCATAATTCATCTTATTATGCGTATAATCTAAGTTTATAAATTATATGTCATTTAAATGTATCTATACTACTAATTTATAAGGTTTTACCATTTGGGGAGCAAAATTTTTAATTTTAATTATGAAACTAATCTTTCTTATCATTTTGTAGTTATATATTTGATTGAGTATGGCTGGAAATTAAATTACAAAAAAAATAATTTTATTTTTTATATTGTAATGTAACATGATATGTATTATAATGTTTGTAATTAATACATTTATTAATATTTCTTATAACTTTAATTGCTTATTCAATTCATAATGAATAAAAAATAATAATATATAGTTTCTGCACAACAATAATGACTGTCACGTTTACATATATAAATGAGAATAAGAAACATAAATGTGGGATTAACTAAATGAAACTTTTTTAATTTAGTCATTAACTAATTAAGTTTAACTAAAAGAAACCTTCTTAAATGTGAGATTAATGAGTAATTAATTAAAAAAAAATATAACTTCTTTTGGAGGGAAAATGAAAATGTTTTTATTAAATGTTTTATTAAATGAAGTTAGCTAGCAATTATATATATATAGACTTGAACTAGACTTGTCATGTTTGCAAAAGTTTACCTCATTTGCACTTCAATCATTACCCGTTAATATTTCTTATATTTATATCACATCATTTGAATTATTATCTTCTTATCTTATAATTCTTAACTATCTAAAAGAATAATTCACTTTTTGTAGATATAATATTTTCTACATTTTTAGTTTGTTTTTTTTCCTCAAAATAAGCAAGATTAACCAATAGTCAATGATGATGAAAACTGGGCTAAAGGTTTTTCTGTAAGCCCATATAAATAATTGTAGTACCCATAAAGTTGGCTCGTTTACATTTCTTCTCAATCAATTTTAAATATAATGAAAGATATTTAACACTGTAATTTCATCTGGATTGGGAACGAGTGATTTCATTCCACTGAAGATATTTCAGTACATTGAAATCCACTGCCATATCTGATCTCTCCCTAAAAACCCTAATTTTCAATTTCAGTAGAATCTTGGGTTGGATGGAGGAGGCACCTACCATCAAATGCAGGAAATTAACTAGGCACTCGAAGAATTTTTGCGGTCCTCATATCAATAATCTTGACGATGGCTGTCTAATGCTCATTTTCAGCTTCCTCTCCCCAATCCCAGGTATCATTTTTTATGTACCTCAAATAATTTTTTTTTTGGGCGTTCATCTAATGTTATCATTTCATTGGGGCTCAACCGGTGGATCCGAATTTCTGGAGCTAAATTTCCGTACTTTCTTGCTCCCGTGGTGGAAAGACAAAATTTATATTCGGGTTTATGTTTGACTGTTCATATTATTTCCCTTGTAGTAGATTTTGTGAAACGAAAAATTTGGTTTGATCGAATGATGTTATCCAGTCTGATGCAGTACTCATTCTTAATTATGATTGACTTTTTGTCCCGTCATAACTTTGGGTTTTTTGTTGATGTGATAACTTTGCAGTTGTTTTATTTGCTCACGTTCCCGTTTTGTGCAAATTGTTCTTAATTTGTTTTCATAACTCTTGGAAGCTTCTCAAGTTTTTTTCATTACTAGCAGAACTGGATTTATTAGTGTCCCAAATTCTGGTTTTTCTTTGTATTCAGCATGTATTTACTCGTTTGATATTATCCCAGTTAGTAATATCAGTGCTAAATGGTTTCTTGATACTCATATGGTGTATGAGTAAATGGTAATTTTGCAATAATGAGGTGAAAGTTAGCGCCTTTCTCGCTAATTATCCACCACTGCATTCATTTTTATGTCATGGCTTTGGGGTTAATATTATCTGCTCTTGTAAATCCAAACTGCACTGACATTCATACGTGTTTAGGGTGTTACTATCATGAATTTCTGTTGAAATTGCAGATCGGTATAACTCTGCCCTCGTTTGCCGCAGATGGAAGTTCCTAGCTTGTCACCCTCGTCTTTGGTTGCGAGTAGATAGGTCGGTCAAAGATCTATCTTTACCTGGAGTTTACCCAAGCATTGAGATAGCTGTCTCTGCAGCAAGGTAAGATAACAAATGCTTATGTTAACTTTCAAGTTAAAAGGAACTCGAAACTATTCTGACTCTCAATGCTTTACAGGCCTGGGGACACTATACTGATTGCAGCTGGGGGCATTCACCGCACTTCTGATATTCAAATTAAAAAGCCTCTGTGCCTGGTAATTTCTTTTGTTGTCTTTATCTGAATCAACAATTAATTCACCGAGTACCTGTAAATTCTTACTTTCCATGTGATTTTCCTTTTGAGTAATGTATGTTTAGCTTAGAGAAATATCATTTGCTAGATTTACTTTGTACTGTTCAGCATGGTGCAGCATATCTGCAGCCGACAGGATGACCTCCATGTTTTGATCTGGATAAACTGCCTAAATCGAATAAGCTTCTTAATTACATTTAGCATAGAAAGATGGAATGCGTTGGATGAAAATTATTTTTATTAGCCAACACTATTTCTTTCCACTATTTTGTAGTTGCAAAAATGTTTTACATCATCATGCATATATCTGTAATGGATGCCAAGGTTCTGGATTTTATTCCGATTTATATGTGCTTCTATGTTTAGTCAACGGCATTAGCTCCTGGCCTTCTTTGTATTTCATGTTACAGTTAATTATATGTGTCATACCTAATTTTTTTTCCCTCTTTTCCACCATTTCAGATTGGTTCAGGTGACCTCCCTGATGATACCACACTAATCTGCTCTCGTGGCTCTGAGAGGTTTGAAGTGTTCCAGTTCGTTGTGCCTTTAACTTGTGTCTATGTTCAGAGAAGTTAATTCTGGGTTGCAATATTTTACCAGTTACTGCAATTTTGTGTGTGTGTGTTGGTAAACTCTGTTCTGCAGTGCACTGGAGTTTTTGTCGACATGCAAATTGGCTAATTTAACCGTGAGGGCAGAGCTCGGCTGCTGCCTGCTTCATAGGAGTGGGAGGCTCACAATCGATGGCTGTATACTTCAGTGTGAGTCGAACCCTCTGGACCATCTCTCTCATGCCATTGTGACCACAGCAACTTCGCCTGATGGGATTTCGCCTAGGCTAAAGAATACTGCTGATTGTGTTACTGTAATGCGGACGAGGATTGAAGGTGGGGCCAAGGCTGTGTTGACTAGTGGGACCCTCTCACTTCAGCATGTTAGGGTGATATACACTCGTACTTCTCTGTTTTTCTGGTTCAATGTGGAGCATAGATGAAATGTCGCGTGAACCTTTTTTCCTTTTTTCTCAAGTTTTTATGTTACTATTGTTCTCTCACGACTTTATATTTTATGCTTAGCATTGTGTCGTCTCGTTTGTAACTTTCCGTACTCAAGTGTGGCTGACATTGTTGTATAGTAAGTAATATTTAATAAATTCCCCGTGTTGGTTAGCAGAACTTGTTAATGAATGTGATTGCGTTGCCTTGTCTCTGTTCATTTGTCAGTTCACAGTTATGTTGACAGTGACTTGAATATCGTCTTCATTCCATACTTTTGGCGTGTTCTAATGCATGTGATACATTCTCTTATTGTCCATTTCAGTAATCGGCTTTTCTTGCAGAGCTTGGAAAATTTTTTTATCTGATTTTTGATGTCAGTTCTTTTCGATATTTCCTTTTACCACCTCTGTTTGTGTTGCAAACTGTTATCCAAGTCTCTTATGCACCATGGTGCTTCACCGTACATTGTTTTGCTGTTAAATCACATATATGCTGTGACTTAATCTTCTATGTCTAACATTGAAAACCAGATGCAACAGTTACTGATACAAGCAGACTTCTGTGATTTTTCTGCCTTTTTTGAGAAGATTCTTCACAAGGATACATACATTTAAGCTCCTTTTAATTCACCCTTTCAAACCGAAGACATAGATACACTGGTTGGACTTCACATCAAACAGCAGCAACATTTTTGTCATGGACATAGCAAAATTACATCACAAAACGAACTCTTGGTACAAACTCATCAAAAATCTGAAAAAACACAACCAACATTAACTGAAACACCACACACATCCACAGAGACACAGGAAAAAACGCCTGCAGGCCGCGCCTAATTACAAACTTCCCGAGCAATCCCCAAACGAGAGTTAACCGTATCAAACACGATCCTCAGATTCTGCTGCTGCAAATTCGCAATCACATTGAGCACCGAGTTCACATTATCCGGCGCAGCCGCCATCGCCAAACAAGCCAACGACCCCGAGCTGCTGTGTATCAAGCTGTTCTCCGTCGGTAACTTCAAATCCATCCCCGTAAAACGAAACGTGATCACCGGCGCCAGCTCATCGTTCGTGGCCGCAAAGCAAGTGTCGAAAGCCCCCAACGAACTAAACGGGCCCTTCACCTGCCTCCTGAACTCATCCCTGACCAAATCATAAACGGGCCGAACAAACCGCGTTATCACCGTGCCCGAATCAATAATCGTCCCCGCCCCAGTATTCGGGTCAAAATCCAAAAGCGTGGGGTCCACAGGCACATTAACCCGACCCACACTAACGCCCGTCAGATTAACATAGTAAAGCGAGGGTCGGTGTGGGTTTTTCAGAAGCGGCGTAGTCTTGATGCTCTTGGGCTGGCCCAACGGGCCGAGCCTCAACGAGCCCGAGAAATAATACGACTTGAAGCTCGGCAAGCAGTACGAAAAAATCCCGGAGTAACGGGCTCCTGATTGGGCCAACAGCGACAAGGAGCCACGGCCCAGGCCCAACAAACCCTGGGCCGGGACCGACGAGCCCGAAACCGAGCCCACGCACCCGAACGCGTAGTCGGGAATCACGTCGTTGCCGAGGGAAAACGAGTCGCGCGCCAGGGTGGCGGAGAACGAGGAGTCACCGCCGTAGGTTCGGTTGAAGAGGCACGGGCCGGGGCCGGCGGCCGGGCACGAGAGCCCGCTAGCTTGGGCGCATTCGGGCCCGGAGCAGTCGACGGGCCCGTAAGTGGAGGACGTGTTGGGGGCGAAAGAGTAATTTGACGAGCAGCCCGTGCAGTTGGCGCACGGGACCCACGCGGCGTCGTTGCTCGTGTCGAGGACCATGAACATGAGCTGGCCCGGAGTGCCAATTCGGGCCCGGACGACGTAGTTGCCGACGTTTATGACGTGGCCAGGGGCGATTGGGGCGGATGTGGGCTTGTTCTGGGCCGTCGCCAGGCTGGATAGGTAGGAGATTCGTTTTGGGTCGTTTTTGGTGGCCATGTTGAGGATTGTGGTGGGCCACGAGGAGTCGGGCTTGGGCGGGTCGAAGGGGGAGCATTTGCCGTAAATGTGGATGATGGAGAGGTCCGGGCCGGGTTTGGAGAACGGGCACGGGTCGTGGGAGGAAGTGCAGGGTGTGGAGGAGATGGATATTATGATGAAGAGGGCTGTTGTAAGAATGAGTAGTGATGTGTGATCCATTTTTTTGAGGTTTGCTAGGATAAGATCATAAAAATGTGATGATTTTCTGGAGATGAAGTGAGAAGGAATTTATAGATAAGAGGAGGAGGAGAAATTGTGAGGATGGATGGTTATTGAAAATGGTTACAGCTGGTTTTCCTATTATTGAGTTTTGGCATGCATGTGAAGAATTCTAGTCGTATTCATGACAAAGAAATCTGCATGGCCTAAGAGATAATATTTCTAATGGAAACAAACAAACAAACAGATAATAAAAAGAATGAAAAAATAAAATATACGTAGTAGTAGAATACTCATGACTATATCATTTGTTAATAACAAATGTGATTTATTATAACTTGGTATAAAATAGATTTATATCATTATATGTGCATTGTGGATTTGTTATAAGTTGGCATAAAAAAAGATTTATCTGTACGTGCATTGTGGACTGCGTGCGTAGTCAACAGTAAACTGTAACATTTTATTCCATACTAATAAGTACGATATTTTTGCTGAAACAGTACGACAAAGTGACTCGGAAGAATTTGTGATTTTTGATTTTTTTTTTCATCATCAAATTTAATTTCTATATTTTATGTCAATGAGGACCAAATTTGCAAGAGAACCCACAAAATCATGTCGTCAATCACATGAACTTTACAATTTCAATTGATTAATTAAATATATATAAACATGAAAACGGATCTTGCGTATGACCGTCCCATTAGTGTACGTACGCAAAGTTTCTTTTCTTGGCCTCTTATTTTAAAATTTTATAGTAATTGATAGTTATAAATAAGTGATTCGATAAAAAAACAATTTTTATAAATAAATTGTAATAATAATTGTTTGTTAATATAAAAATTATACGGAAAACAATTTAATGGGGACAAAGTAAAATAAATGAACATTACATTTTTTGTTTGGTGGATGAAAATCACATATTATAAATAATATCCAATTCTTCTCCATACTTTTTGAAGAAAAATATTTATTGATGTCATTATAAAATTTTGGGTAAAGCATTAGGTGCAACTTGTATTCTATATTAATAAATTGCAACTTGAACTTGATCAACACAACCCTTGTCAAAATAGTAAATTATGAATATTGATCATGAAATTCAATAGGGATGAGGAATTGTTGGTGGAGGAGAAGTCCAGCGGGAGATGGGGTCGTTCACTTCACGGGCTTGCAATAACAATACTTTCTAATTCACGGGACAATCGTCCTATTTCATTTAATAAATTTTGTTTTTAACCTTTTCTTGTTTTTATGGACCAGCAGTTGTATCAGATATTTCTTGGCATCTATCTGGACACATATTTTAGGTCAATCATTTTGCAATTTAAAAATGCCTGTAAAATTTGACCCTCT
>BKCP01005317.1:293425-308876 GCA_008636005.1 Striga asiatica | reverse complement strand
CTTTAGTAATTTAAAATGACAAGTGAGAGCGGTTTGCTACTGAAAATGGTACTGACAGTGAGAGGTTTCCCACGCCCCAACGAACTATGACTCAACATTCAATGGCACGATCGATACCAAGCAATTCCTTTCCTTGTACATCAGAGCACCAAAAAGTATTGACATGAGGTCAAGGGTTCGAGCCCGCGGAGCGCAATGGTAGAACAATTAATACTGAGGACTAGAAGCGGCAGTGTGGGAGGCTGAAACTCGATGGGAACCAGCGGCTGGATAGGTGGGACCAGCATGAAGTTGGGGGGCCAGCGAGCGATCACTTCGGTGGGAACCAGCGGCTGGATAAGGTGGGGCTAACTTGGAGCTGGGAGGGCCAGCGAGCGATCACTTGGAGATCGACTCCTTGTGCGCGGTAGTTGAGGGTATGAAGTTGGGAGTCATTGTGTGGCTACTGCGGTTTAATTGGAGGCAGTGTCTGAGGGGCCGGAGCTGTTTCCTCGAGGACTAGTCAAGCGCAAGCCTGGAACCTCCAAAAAAAAAAAAAAAACAGTGAAAAATACAACGACACGCTACTAGATACAACATTAACCAACGTGCAATCCACGCTATATATTTACCATTAGCAAAAGTCAGAATTGCATGGGACCTCACATGGTTTTTTCCACAGACTAATTAGTAACTAATTATTATGGTGGAAATTTCAACTAATTTAGTCTTGTTCTTCTACCAGTCAATGCTAAAATATAATCGTATAAAAAACAAAGAACTAATGTCATCAGAACTTTCAAATTTCCCTGTATATATTCAACAGCTAGCCAAAACAATAATATTATTCTTATAAATCCATAACAATAATAATAATTAATGAAGACAAATCTCCATTTAGCAATTTATGTGTTGATCATTGTGTTTTGTGTTGCGTTTGCAGTTATAGGAAGGAATATACTCGTGAAGACAGATGATAACTCACTGAACGGTACGTGATTGTGGATTTACATATTTTAATACTCTTATTAATTACAATTTTCCTTTACCTAACTTTTTTAATGTATCAATTAGCAATATATACATTTTCTCTTTTTCAACAAATTAAAATAAATTAGAAAGTTCTCTTATACTAAAGATACCAACAAATTAGATATATATGAGTGCAGGATTATTTCCACCACCAGCACAGATACAGCCACAGACACCCCCGGGGCTTCCTCCTCCCGTTTGTCTTCGTAATTGCCTGCTGCATGACCCTTGACCCGGTCAAATAAAGTCGTTATTTTCTATTTGTGCTTATAATAACACAAAATTGATGTGTGTCTTGTTTTATCATTGTTCTTGAAGGACTTTGGGATTTCCAATGATAAAATCGGTTTATGGTATTAAATTGAATTTCTCAAAGCTAGCTAGGTTTAGGATTGTATATTGCAAGTTTGTGGCGCATATGTATAGAGATTGGAGGATTGCTTTACAATTTACACGGGGCCCGTTTCTTTATGCGGATTAGGCAGAATTAGCGCCATTATCCAGAATGAATCACGTATTTGTTAAAAACGATTAGGCCCGCAGGGGTGCAGCAAGCTCGGGTTTCAATCATGAATGTAAAATTGTAAAGGATTTTTTATCCAGGCTGGGGAAGTGTGAATCGTGATCAACATTATCCTCCCTGGAACAAAAGTTGTGTTGAAATATTGATGCTCAATTTGCACCGACTCACCGAGAACATCCTAGAAGATATGGTGACAACATTAATTTAGATATTTCTTATACATTCAAGCAAAACCCACCGACTTAGCATTCTCTAGAATTTTCACTTTTGTGCTATATATATGTGTAAGTTGTGCCTCATTCTATTGTAGAACTGGGAATGAAAAACACTCTTCCTATTTCAACAAATCACTACACCAAATAAATAAAATAAATAAATAAAGTAATTGAATTCCTTTCTTTCCATAATAATACATTTATCTTCCATTATATTCATACATTCTCTTCCTCTACATTGATACCAACAGTGGTATCAGAGCCCGATTTGATCAATATCTGGGCGAAATTATTATCACATATCCCCTTATTTATACATATCTTGTCCAAATACCCCAATTTCACATATCCTCCTACTTTCGCATATTCTACTAAATCTTCAAAATGGCCACTTTCCGAAACACCAATCAAATACCAATTCTTATTTTCTCCGGCGAAAATTATAATTATTGGGCCATTAAAATGAGGACATATTTTATGTCTCAAGGCCTATGGAATATTGTCGAAAACGGGTATACTATCCCCGAGGACATATCCACTTTGTCTATGGCGGACAAAGAAAAATTCGATCGGGAGAAAGAAAAAGATAGTTTGGCTCTCTACACACTACAAATGGCCATGACGGAGTCCCTATTTCCAAGAATCAGTGGAGCACAAACATCAAAGGAGGCATGGGACACTCTAAAAGAAGAATATCAGGGGCAGTGACAAGGTACGTCATATAAAATTACAAACCTTAAGGAGGGATTTGGAAAATATGAAAATGAAAGAATCTGAGACCGTTAAAGATTACTACACTCGATTAAGAGAAGTAGTAAATCAACTAAAAGCATATGGAGAAAATATCACTGACAAAAGGGTGGTAGAAAAAATTCTAATTACTCTACCAGCTAAATATGATCATATCGTCACGACGACAGAAGAAACTAAAGATTTGGATAAATTGTCAGTGACTGAATTAATAGGTTAACTTGAAGCTTATGAGAAAAGATTGAGTATGCGTGAAAATGACACAGTAGAAAATGCATTTCAGTCAAAACTAAATTTACGGTCTCAGAATTCTAAAATTGGGGGGAGAAAATCTAGAGAAAATAACAATAACAAAATAGAAAATAACAAAAAGAAAGTATGGTATGATACACCATGTGGAATTTGCAATAAAAATAATCACAAAGAAGAAGAATGTTGGTTTTAAGAGAAAAATCAATGCAAAAATTGTCAAAAGTATGGCCACGTCGAGGAAAACTGTTGGGGCAGAAGACAAAGTCAACGCGCCAATTTTTCAGAAGAGACAGAGACAGAAGAATTGCTATTCTTTGCTTCCAACAGTACAACAGGAGACAAAAGAAGTATTTGGTACTTGGACAGCGGCTGCAGCAATCACATGACTTTTGATGAAAGTCTTTTTTGCAATATTGAAAAATACTGTTCAAAAGTCAAGATTGGAAATGGCAACAACGTAGAAACAATGGGCAAAAGAACTATCGTCATTGACACAAGAAAAGGGACAAAATACATCAAAGATGTCCTCTTAGTTCCAGCAATTGATCAAAATCTACTAAGTGTCGGAGAAATGTTGAAGAAAGGCTACAACTTGCATTTCAGGGGAGAATCATGTACCATTTACAACAAGAACAATAAAACAATTGCAAAAATCAAAATGAGGGAGAATCAGTGTTTTGCAATGAAATTTCAATACCCAACACAAATTACCAATTGAAGCGTTAACAATCAAGGAGAAGTTGTCAAGAAGAAAAATATCGGAGTCCCTAAATCACACAATCAGGAGAAGAAAGCAAACACGGTCATTATAAGACAAGTTTCAAAGCCTCCACAAGAAAGGTACTACAAAATGTGCAATCGAGCAATTGTCGAGCTAAATACAAAAGAAATCACTACAAGAAAAATTTCAAGTCTTACAAAATCACTACATGCATGGACAAGTAAATAGAGTTAAAGTATATCGCTACAGAAGAGCAACTAGCGGATATCTTCACAAAGGCTTTACCGTGACCAGGATTCGAGACTCTGCGCGACAAACTTGGAATTATTCAATTGAGCATCAAGGGGGAGTGTTGAAATATTGATGCTCAATTTGCACCGACTCACCGAGAACATCCTAGAAGATATGGTGACAACATTAATCTAGATATTTCTTATACATTCAAGCAAAACCCACCGACTTAGCATTCTCTAGAATTTTCACTTTTGTGCTATATATATGTGTAAGTTGTGCCTCATTGTATTGTAGAACTGGGAATGAAAAACACTCTTCCTATTTCAACAAATCACTACACCAAATAAATAAAATAAATAAATAAAGTAATTGAATTCCTTTCTTTCCACAGTAATACATTTATCTTCCATTATCTTCATACATTCTCTTCCTCTACATTGATACCAACAAGTTGAATACCATTTATCAGAATCTCCCTACTTCTGAGACAAGTTTGCCCCTTATTATTCGGGATTACATTAATAGAAAATATTAATAACATTATTCATCTTTCTCGATTCTCCATTTCGGCCATGGCTAGTTCCTGCCGCTCCAATACTGAGGATTGCATCTTTCTTAACTTCTATTGTAGATAAATACAGGTTAGGTCAGAAAAAATACCAAAAGAAAGAGTGGAGTTTTATAAACTTTTTTTTTTTGTGACATTATTTTATTTTCTCAGTGAAATTACATTCAAATATATACATATTCATCTGTACGTCAAAATACCCGATCACAAAAGCTCTCAAAAGATGAAAGCTCAAACATGTTGAACAAGGCCCACATAGTACACAATCCCTCTCGCGAACGGCCCAAGATCACAAAGTTAGGTCTGTCGATCTTCCCCCAATTGGATCGCGGATCACCCTCAGAGTCTTCTCAAGTAAGTTTGTCGATCACCCACAAGTCTGAATGATGAACTGATAAAGCTGATGGCATCGCCCAATCTATCTCATCAAGCTCTACTGGATACGGGCGGCGTCATTCTACGTTCCTAGTTGGCACCTAGCATTTAATGTGAATCATCGATAATTCATCACTAACATATTACTACACCTTATTAAATAACTTTTTAATAATTTGATTTTCGAGATCATACACAGATACATCATACTCGACAGTATGTTCATTGTACAAATTTCTTAATAAAATCCAGAAGAAACAATCTTCTTGACGAGCGCCACAGACAGTTTACAATATCGGTGTCTTACTTTCTTTTTATGCACACTTATTTTATCTCGTTTTATGTATATCATTTGCCATTAAAATATAGTATAAATATTTTGTAACCCCCAATTAATTAAACCTGCTTAAGCATATTTTCTGTAACCGCTGACGGTCGACCGTCAACAGAATGACGCTAGAAGAAGGACGGTCATCAAGAGTTACATCTGGACCTCGCTCATATATAAAGTCATGTCCCGGTGAGGTTCTTTATATAAAGCCATGTCCCAATGAGATTTTTTCATATACACCTCCTCTCGTCTTCCTTATACCTCCTTATCAGATGAAGGACGACACAACCGACCATCTCTTTCTTATCATTGGCCGGATGAATGGGTGGCTCAGCCGACCCCTCCGCGTCCGATTACCTATTACTCTATCATAATCTCCCTTAAAATATCCAAATATTTGCTTTTTTTTTTTTTTTTTTTTTTTCTTTTCTTCACATTAAAAGCTTGATCTATAATTTTGGGCAAACCTTTATATTAGGACACCTTCACAAGAATACAGATCGATTAACTCACCTCAACAAGAACAAGAGGGTGGACGGCTCGTCGGTCCTAGAGTAACTACGACCCTCTCGAGGCTAGGGGCCTGAAGAAGGATGTAACGTAACTAAAATTTTGTCCATGAAATCTGACCAGATCCTCTCCTTAGACCCAGAAAGTCTCAACCCAATGGTCAACTTGATAATTGTTGGGCGATCATTGACAAATTCTTGATCGTGATCGCTCGTGCCTGATCGCCACACTGTGTTGGGGCTACAAAACCCGGAGCCAAGCCAGGCAATGAACTATAGAGTAAACCTCATCCGCAAAACGAGATAACCCACCAAGGTCAGTCGAGACCAGAAACCACTCTCATTATCAATGGCGATCCAATGATTGGCACAATCACATCTGATCTATGCAATTACATTTTCAGTACATGGGATATTTCAGTACAATATCATTCCATGGCAAGAGCGTCATAAGTACATTTTCTGTCGATCCTCGACCGCCGTTGCCAATCTCATAGAGAGGAGCTGATCTATGCAAAGATGTCTCCACAGGATGTTTTCGGCTCAATATCTTCCTACTGGGAGAACAACTTGCCGATCAGCCCTCATTTATGCAAACAAGCAATCAGACCAATCTACAACAATGGCATCAATAAAAAAAAAAAAGAAGTTTTTCTATCATGCATATCTATACTAGCAAAACTTTTATACTAGATGTGTATAGAATCGGCAAAGNAAAAGGACGTCAAACTGTTATATTGGATGCAAGAGTCAAAAGAGCACGAAGCTGACATCCAATCACCACTCAATTTTACTTGACGTTCTTTTCAAACAACTTTCTATAAGAGACAAACGTACTCTTGACCGATTCGACGATCATTCTCTTTACAAGAGGTGACCTCCATATTCCGGCAATTCGACGATCATTCTCTTCAAAAAAGACAACTTGCATATTATGGACGTTCGACAATCATTCTCTTCACAAAAGACAACTTTCATATTCTGGTCGTTCGACGATCATTCTCTTTACAAAAGACGACCTTCATATTTCAGTCGTTCAACGATCGTTTTCTTTGCAAACTAAAGATGATCCCTATGAAAGAAAGAAAAAATATTCTTATCAATCGTTGATTGCTTCTAAAACAACGACCGCTGAGTTCCTCGTTGTCGAAGAGACTCTATTTTAAGAATATTTCCAAGATACAGAGGCGGAACCCTTTTAGACACACATTGACAGCTCACCAATTGCCTTATAAAAATACTAAGGCAATCCCTCAAGATGGCGCCTCAAGGAAACCTCTTGCTATTTAGTGTGCCTTGATCGATGTAATATAATCATTAGGACGCTCATGACAACTAAAGGAAAGAGATGATAAAGGGTGAATAACAAATTAATACACTAGAGTATTTTCTTCTTGGGTCGTGACTTTTATTCTGCTGATTTTGGCCACTGTCAACCTTTGGCGATTTTAAACTTATCGACCTGAAGTATCTTCGTTTTCTGATGTCAACTTCTAATGATTCTAAAACTGGGTCGCAATATCTTAATGATTTACCAATTTCAGTTTTTGTCAATTCAACAACACTTCGACAACCTTTACACTGACAAGCAGAGATGCGAGTTACCCCCACACGACGATCTCTTTCTGGTCGATCTATATATCACCTCAAGCAATATTAAGGCCTCATCACGATTTTGGGATGACCGATTTGTCAGATGCGATCTATGCGATCTTTATCTCTGCGATCCTTATTTTCACAATCCAATACCACGACTCGTCTCAAAGGTTATTTTATAACCGCAACTAAAGTCATTTTAGCGATGATAAATTCAACAAAAGAGTTTCAACCACGACCAAGCATGATTGGTCCTCGGGTCAACCAGACTTCAGTGCTCAGGCTGTCTGTGTGAGACTTTACCACCTACTTAGGCTATCCGCTAGAGACCTGGCCACCACATAAAGTTTTCCGCGTAAGACCCGACCATAACATAATCAGGTTGTCCGTGTGAGACCCGACCAATGCATACTTAGACTGTCCACGTGAGACACGACCTTTGCATTCGCAGGTTGTCCGCATGAGACTCGACCATCACATAATCAGACTATCCACGTGAGACCTGCTCAGGCTGTCAGCATGAGGCCTAGCCATCACATACTCCGGTTGTCCGTGTGAGACCCGGCCATCGCATGCTCCAGTTGTCCGCGTGAGACCAAACCATGGCATACTCAGACTGTCCGAATGAGAACCCGACCGTTGCATACTCAGGTCCGCGTGAGACCTGACCATCGCATATTCAGGTTGTCCGCGTGAGACCCTACCATCGTATACTCTGGTTGTCCGTGTGAGACCCGACCATCACACACTCAGTCTGTCCGTGTGAGACCCGACCATCACATACTCATGTTTTCCGCGTGAGACCCAACCATCGCACACTCAGAATGTCCGCGTGAGACCCGACCATTGCACACTCAGGATGTATGCGTGAGGCTCGACCATCGCACACTCAGGCTGTCTGAATGAGACCCGGGCATCAGATACTCAAGTTGTTCGCGTGAGACCCGACCATCGCATGCTTAGGCTATCCGCGTGAGACCTTACCTTCACATACTCAGGTTGTCTGCGTGAGACCCGACCATCACATACGCAGGCTGTCCACGTGAGACCCGACCATCACATGCTCAGGATGTCCTTGTTAAGGTATACTGTAAAAGCTCGACTTTCAGTTTCTGACAATATTTTGAATGAGAATTATGTTTTAGTCAAGTATTTTTGTTTCAGTTTCTTTATTTATGCGAGCATAAATTTCTTTATTTACATTGTAGATAATATGGTTCGATGTGTTGAACAGAAAGATCATATTATCAGTTTCTTGTAAAATTATAAATAAAATGATTCACGGTCTAGACAGAGTTGAACTATCTGTTGTGAAAGGCTGTAGTGTAATTTTAATTCAGTTAATTTTTTACAGATGAATTATGCTAGTACATCTCGAGTGTATTGAATGGACCTACAGAGGAAAAGATTATTTTATTTTGACCAAGTAAATAATCTAGACCTCAGAAATTGATGTGTTCTCTTTACTTGCAAGACAATAAGCGGGCATATGTACTCAACACATACTTTTTTTTATTTACCAAGGGTGATGCATATTTTGATTAGGTTGACATGCTCGATATTTTGGTAAGTAATGTTGTTTACATGATGTGCCGTTGAAATTGTTTACAGTTACTATGTCTCAATCCGCCGGGTTGATGACGTCCCCAAAATGAGCTTAGGAAGGTTTATTATGTAAGTCCTGCAGACGGAATATTATGCTAAATTATTGAAAATTTAAAAAATTAGGGTTTATAGAAATTGGAGTTTTTGAAGAAATTAGCGTTCTAAGATAGTAAAATCGAGAAGTTAAATTACGAGCTCACCTTTCTAATCTGACACCTGTAGAACCTCCTACCTGGATTTTCATACGTCATGGAGGTCAAGACGTTAGCTTCCTTGCCATGGTGACAAACCTTCTTCGTAGGAAAGCTTCCAGAACTCTGGCTTGCGCGAGATGAAGACGACATCTTTACACAAATCACGAGAGCAATAGTCTTTAAAAAAACATAATTTTTCAAAGCGAAAATTTGGGAATTTAGGGATTGAAAATTTGGGAATTCACGGATAGAATTGTATAGTGACGGGTTGAATATATAACTAGCCGGACACGTTTTTTATGTATATCCTCGCAACAAACTGAAATTTCCATGTGGATATAAGTAGTTGGGCACGTCGACGTGTTTTGAATTTTCGACCGATTTTTATGTTCGTTTTGCAAAAATAAGTAAAGGTCGAGATCATATTGCAATTATCCAAAAATTTGAATAAAATTGCAAAATTTAAAAAGTCAAATTTTATTTAACAAATAACCCTTAAAAATTTATGGAAATAGATGAGTTTGTCCATCTATTACCAATACACGAAATAGTCAATAAGTCGATAAATTGTTCCATATTTTTCATTACTCAATTCAATTCCTGCAACAAATTTTTGGTTGACCTAAAGACTTAATAAAATTGCAATTGCATCTCCAACCACGCACGCACCCAATAAGTTTATTTTATGATGGATTATGCTCTTTTCGTATACAAAATCGTATCGTTTTATCTTCAAACTTTTTGTCTTGTTATATCTCGTTTTAAATTCATTTTTCAATTAGTACAGTATAAGAAATCTTACAGTATAGAAAGATCGTAACTAAAATATTAGAGATTATAATTAATTAAAATATGAAGAGAGAACAATTAATAGGAAAGTAATCTACTAAATATATGATTTATGAATATTTGACAAAGAATATTAGAAAGTAGGGATAACTAAACTTAACTCCACTTTAATTAAAAATGAGACATATTAGATAAATTAAAATATCATTAATGATTTATATTAAAATAAGAAATAAAAATACCAAAATTCATAATTTTTCATTCTCTATAAGTAGAGACCACATTTGATAGATTTTTGAACATAATTAATTTCTTTTTCGTAATCAATTTATTATACTGACGTAGGATGAACATATTACATAATAAGATGAATATGTTATCAAATAAGATGAACATGTTACGGTTTGCAGAATGAAACAATACATGTTCATCTTATTTTATAACATGTTCATCTCATTTTGTAACATATTCATCTTATTTTATAACATAATCATCTTATTGTGTAAATGTGTAACATGTTCATCTTACTACGTAACATGTTCATCTTATTATGGATTTGCGTCTTCATCTTCCAATAAGATAAACTAGTTGTGAAAAGTGATAAATTAATTGTGTTCTAAAACCTATCAAATGGGGAGCATTATTTATTTAAAAAAAAACAAAAATCTGTGGAAAAAAACAAAAAAAAAAAAAAGTTGTGGAAATGTATAAAACAGCCGGATTTTCAGAATCCGTTTTTCTAATTAAATTTTTAATTGAAAAACGGATTCTCACAATCCGTTTTTAATTTTGATTTTTTTTTAAGATAACGGTCGAATTTAATAATAATAATACATCCACTGACTAAAACGGATTTTCAAAATCCGTTTTTCATTTAAAAACGAGTAAAACGGATTTTGAAAATCCGTTTTTATGTTGATAAATATGACTCGTTCCCAATTTCCTCTCCCATTTCTCCTCTCCCATTTCATTTTCTCCTCTCGTTTTTTGCTCGATTTTATTGCGAATTGAAGCTGCAATTAAAAAAAAAAAAAATTTTCCCATTTCATTTCTCCTCTCGTTTTTTGCTCGATTTTTTGGCGAATTGAAGCTTTTCCCGGGAAATAAAGAAATTTTCAACCAATCGTCAAAGAAGAGGTTAGTTGTTATTTTAATATAATGTAATATTAATTTTTGGTTGTTTAAGAGATATATTTGGTTAATTGAGTATTGTTTAGAAAATCTTGAATGTTGTTTAATATATGTTTATGAATTTGGTTAATTGAATATTTATCCAAATTGTTTATGAATTTGATGTTATTGTTGGATTATGGTGATTAGGGTTTTTGTTGTGGCAATGTACTAAATTAATTGACAATTTTATTTTTTTTTTGTTGGATTAAAAATATGATTAATTATATGATGTTGTTGGATATGTGTTTTAAATGTAGATTGGTAAAATAATAATTGAAATTTTTCTCGGGTGTTTGATTAGTCATTTTAAATGTAGATTGGTGATTAGGGTTTTTGTGGTGTTTTTTATAAACTAATTGACAATTTTTTTTTGTTCGAGTAAAAATATAATTAATTATATGTTGTTGTTGGAAATGAGTTTTAAATGTAGATTGGTAAAATAATAATTGAAATTTTCTCGGGTGTTTGATTAGCCATTTTAAATGTAGATTGGTAAAATAATTAAATTTTTAAATGTAGATTGGTAAAATAATTGAATTTTTAAATGTAGATTGGTAAAATAATAATTGAAATTTTCTCGTGGTGTTTGATTTTTTTTTATGTTGTTGTAATTTGTAAAATATAATTTTTTTTTGCGTAACAGGTTATAAATGTCGTCTAACGGTCCATACTTTGTTAATGTGTACTGGAAAATTCCCCAGAGTGAGTTATGGAATTTTTCGAATTATATGTCTCGTCCGGATTGTTCATTTGTTATTAATGGAATAATATCATATCAACAATTGGTAGATATGATTTACGAAAATGGTGGGTTTCGTGATAGTTGGACAATTTCGGATATTACTTTGATGGCGAGACAACAGGATGGTTCGTTTATTACCGGAAGACTGCATAATGATAATTCTCTTTCGTGGATTTACATCTCTGCTCCTATGTCCTATGTGTTTTTGCATATAGTGTTGGAAGCAAACACACAGGTTACACAGGTTGAGGATCCTACGCCATCATATGGTTACGAAGGAATGTTTGGTGGTGAGGATACGTGGACTACGCATGCCGGTAATTTTGGTGAAGGGACGAGTAATTTCGGCGAAGGGACGAGTAATTTCGGCGAAGGAACGAGCTTTACCATGAGAGGATCGGACATTGAGGAAGAAATTGTTGGAGATGAAGATTTCATTCCCGGTGAAGACGATTTCACGGATGAGACCTCGGAAACCGAATCGGACAGATCAATTAATGAGGAGAGCAAAGAAGAATTCATTGAAGAACACCCCTTTCCAAATGAAGGCCTCTACGATTATCGCGAGATGGGTGAGTGGGACTCGTCGTGTGTAGACAGGGACGAGTATGCCTTGCCAACCTGGAATGGGCGTGTCGAGACTCTCCGATTGGGTACAGTTTTTCATACCAAGGAAGAAGCCCGGATTGGTATTAATGCCTGGAATGTCGAGAAACTTAGGGCGGTCCGGACAAAAGATTCCAACAAGAAGTCGTTTAAAGTTGTGTGCAGATCAGATGAAGTTGTACCATGTATATGGAAGGCCCGGGTGAGTCTTAACAAACGGGATCACGGCATGTGGGAGGTAACCGAATGGACCGATAGCCACACTTGCATGCAGGTGTTCGAGAGAAATGACCACAAGAATGTGACCGCCACCATGATTTCAAATCTTTTGTTGGCTAAGATTCAGAAGCAGGTGACCTACAGTGTGGAAATGGTCAAAGCCGACGTAAAAAGTGCCTGGGGCGTCGATGTCAGCTACAAAAAGGCGTGGCACGGGAGAAAAAAAGCCATTGATCGTCTGTATGGCACGTGGGAAACAAACTTCTCACAACTCCCTCAGTAAGCAAAAATAAATTATAAACGTATTTACGTGCCCGTTGTTTTTAACTATATTTATTTATTTATTTATTTATGGTTACCTTTTATAATTTGCAGGTTTTTCGCCGCCCTTCAAAGGGCGAATCCCGGTACAGTCGTTGAGTGGGAATGGCAGGGTGGAGAAATGGCGAAGCAATCTCGAGACAGAGAATTCAGATTTGTCTTCTGGGCATTCGGCCCCGCCATTCAAACCTTCGTTCGTTGCCCGCCGATTATTAGCATCGACGGCACGCACCTGCGAGGTTCGTACAAGGGGAAACTACTTGTTAATTGCAAATTAATATTTTATTTTCTAATTTACAATAGTGTCTCATAAAAAAAAAACATATGTCCAACTGGGGAGGTTCGTACAAGGGGAAGCTGCTTGTTGCCATAGCACAGACCGCGAATAAGCGTCTATTGCCAGTCGCGTATGCGATTGTGGACGAAGAAAGAACGGCTAGCTGGTCCTTTTTCCTAACACATCTGCGCCATCATGTCGTCCCCGGCAGATCGATATGTCTTCTTTCCGACAGGGACAACGACATATTGAGTGCTGTTGAATTACTGGAGACTTGGCACGAACCCCATGCATTTCATCGGATATGCCTTCGACACCTCCGGAGCAACGTGTTTTCAAGGTACCGGACTAAACAAGTCCGGGGTTTATGTTGGAGGTTGGGTTCACTGTGTTCTCGCCGCAAATTTGAGCAGAGTCGACAGGAACTCCATCAATGTAACTCGGACGCATACGATTACCTTTTCAAAATTCCTCTTGAAAAGTGGACCCTGTACAAAGATGGAGGACGTCGATGGAGAACTCTGACAACGAATATGTCAGAGAGTTACAACAATGTCCTCAAAGGTGTTAGGTTCCTGCCCTGCTGAGCGTTGGTACAGGCCACATTGAACAAGACTCTGGATTTGTTTGAACAAGAACAAAAGAAGTCCAGAGGATGCAGGACTCCCATTCCTACCGACCTCTATGCCGCCCGGTGACTCACGAGGTGCATTGTGTGGACGCCGACGGATCCCAGTACATGGTGACAACCGGTCTACGCGCCAATGGAAGAGGGCAAAACAAGTATGTATTTTGTAATTGTATTTTTTTTTCCATTCAAATGAGTTTATTAATTTTCTAATTTATATATATAAATCATTGTTTAAAATAGGTTTAAGGTCTTTTATGAGCAGCAGCGTTGTGCATGTAGGAAGTGGCAGACACATCGAAAACCATGCTCTCATGCAATTCGAGTGTGTCGTCACCGGGGTGATCAACCAGTGTCGTTGTATAATCCCTACTTTTGGACGGAGAACTGGGTTAATCAATTTTCTAATTGGAATTTTACTCCAGTTGGAAATCCTGACACGTGGCCGCAGGTGGGATGGAATTTGATTCCGCATTGGGAGAGGATCATCTCGAAGCCTGGACCCGGTCGCGCCCAAACTAGACGCTTTAAAATGCAAATGGATCGTCGGGTGCGCCGCAGAAGGGGCCGGGGTCAATGCACTAGATGTGGTGATCCCTTACATTTCGCAGACCATTGCCCGTATTCGCATCCTCCCATCAATCGAACTAGACTCCGCGATGATTGGGGGAACTAAATTTTTTTAGATGAATATTTTGTATTTGGATGATTTTGTAATTGGATGATTTTGTATTTCGACGATTTTGTATTTGGATGATTTTGAATTTGGATGATTTATATAATGTATCAAACTCGAATTAGTGAAATCGAACTTGAATTAGTGAAATCGAACTCGAATTAGTACAATCGAACTCGAATTAGTACAATTAAAGTCAAATTAGTACAATTAAAGTCAATTATAGTGAAACCGAACTCGAATTAGTGAAATCGAACTCGAATTAGTACAATTAAAGTCAATTATAGTGAAATCGAACTCGAATTAGTGAAATCGAACTCGAATTAGTGAAATCGAACTCGAATTAGTACAATCGAACTCGAATTAGTACAATTAAAGTCAAATTAGTACAATTAAAGTCAAATTAGTACAATTAAAGTCAATTATAGTGAAATCGAACTCGAATTAGTGAAATCGAACTCGAATTAGTGAAATCAAACTCGAATTAGTACAATCGAACTCGAATTAGTACAATTAAAGTCAAATTAGTACAATTAAAGTCAATTATAGTGAAATCGAACTCGAATTAGTGAAATTTAACTCAAATTAGTACAATTAAAGTCAAATTAGTACAATTAAAGTCAAATTAGTACAATTAAAGTCAATTATAGTGAAATCGAACTCGAATTAGTACAATTAAAGTCAAATTAGTACAATTAAAGTCAATTATAGTGAAATCGAACTCGAATTAGTGAAATCGAATTTGAATTAGTGAAATCGAATTCGAATTAGTACAATCGAACTCGAATTAGTACAATTAAAGTCAAATTAGTACAATTAAAGTCAATTATAGTGAAATCAAACTCGAATTAGTGAAATCGAACTCGAATTAGTACAATTAAAGTCAATTATAGTCAAATCGAACTCGAATTAGTACAATTAAAGTCAAATTAGTCAATTAAAGTCAATTATAGTGAAATCGAACTTGAATTAGTACAATTAAAGTCAAATTAGTACAATTAAAGTCAATTATACTGAAATCGAACTCGAATTAGTGAAATCGAACTCGAATTAGTACAATCGAACTCGAATTAGTACAATTAAAGTCAATTATAGTGAAATCGAACTCGAATTAGTGAAATCGAACTCGAATTAGT